>JANAVB010015974.1:0-40000 GCA_029216955.1 Iris pallida
ATTATAGACTGGGGCTTTCGTGCGTAAAAGAGTATCAATATCTGTCTTTACGCTAACAACTGCCCTCCACGATCAAAATCATCCTCTGTATGTGCTGACACGTGTCCCATCATTTCAGTAAGAATAGGATACATGTACACACGTTCTTCGAAATAGGTGGCATGAAGACCACGTAGGCACACCACGTTCCAGACTGGCCAGAATGAATCTGGCGTAAAAAGATGAGCGTAAACTAGCTCTGTCATGGGTTTCCAGCGTAAAGCGGTTATCGAATAACCTTGAGCGTAAAATGGCTCAAATAGACTTCATGCACACATTGTTTTTATGAGCGTAAAGACTCATGTAAAACCGTGCGTAAAAGAAACCATTCAGTGAGCGTAAAGTAGCTCGATCTCTATAAACGACAACAATGGTCTTTGTATGAGACAAATTCCATTAAATTCTGTGGTAAATGCCATCATTGATATCTTCATGTCAAAGTTAGCTTTAAATACGAGATTTGATGGCTTTTGTCCAGCGTAAAAGAGGCTGCTTCAGTCCTTGGCGTAAAATCACCGGTGTAGACCCAAGCGTAAAAAGATCAATCTGCTTAGGCGTAATACAACTAGCCTTGTCTTGGGCGTAAAGAAATTCCCTGCTCTGTTAGGCGTAAAGCGGGCCACTTATGACTGAGATGACTCCCTCATTGAAACACTTTTTTGCTCCTATAAATGGTTGTGGAGGGAAGAAGTTACTGGGTTAGTAGATCCCGGAACGGTGTGAGCCTTCTCCATTTGGAGGACTTCTTTGGTAGAGTCATGCGCCCATATGACAGAGTCCTCCAGTTGCATATCCGCTATGACACTAGCAGGATATGCACAGCAAGCCTTCGGAAGCCAAGTCTTGCGAGACTTGTTTTGCTTCGCTGATTTTGATGGAGTAGAGCCGGCCCTCGAGAGCATCTCTTCGAACACCTGCTGATCAAACTTTACGATCAGCATCTTCTGAGTACTCCCCACTTTGTCGATATCAGATTGCATCACCACCTTTTCGTCAGAGGAAAAGGTAATCCCCAGCAGAGTCGCCATTTTGTGGACACACACAAAAAAGAAGAAGAAATATTGTCTTTTCTTTTATTGGCGCAAGGTACCACAAATCGAGTATGCCTGAGAGATCCTGTGCTGAGGATCCCCGAGTACAAAAAAGAATTCGGGGGAATGGGACGATGGAGATCGAGCGGTATTTGCTCCTTTACTCTGTTGACACTCCAATTACAAAGTAGGAGAAAACCTAAGAAAATTGCTAACTCTCGGCTCACTGGCAAGAAGTACAGCAATTTGGCTCTTGAAAATGCTCTCGTTCTGTGTGTTGAAGAGGGATAAGGCCCCCCATTTTATAGTCATTCTTGAGCTGGAATGGTGTTATGGGCCCACATAAAAAAACACGCTGGTTTTTATGTGGACACATAGTCCTACTTTGGGCGCATAGGATGTAGGCGCATACAGGCTGCGAGATCGTGGGTTGGTCATGGTGTTGACGTGGCGCATGCTTCAGTGCACGACTGCTCGTGGAGACTGACGTGGCCGTGTGCTTCGGTGCATGTTTTGATCATGGCTTTAACTGGGTCAGGCTTGGGCGCATAGCCATGTCTCAGGCTATGCGCCTTCTTTTCGGGGGAGCTAGTTTTGGGCGCATGAAGCTTCACTGACTGGGCGCATGGAGCTACACTTGACTGGGCGCATAGAGCTACACTGACTTGGGCGTATGGAGCTACACTGACTTGGGCACATGGAGCTACACTGACTTGGGCGCATGGAGCAAGACTGACTTGGGCGCATGGGGCTTCATTTGCTGAAACATTTTCATGCTTCTTCAGCCTCGACGGGCCACTATCAAGTTTATACATGTCATATCAAGTTTACTTGTTACTTGTCAAGAGTGCGCCTCGAAGGGCCACTAGCAAGTCATGTCGAGATGGGGTCATGTTATCATGTTCAAGTCAAGTTCAAGCTTATCAAGTCGGGTCGTCGCAATTTAGGCCAAGTATAGAAAATATACAAAGAAGATCGAGAACACCCATGTGTGATTGAAACTATAAGTCACATATGAACTCTGATTAAAGTGAGACTGGAAGATTCCTAAAGCGAAGGCAAAGATCTACAACTTTTATGTTTTGAGTTTTACAAGATTCTAGCTAGAAACAACTTAAAAAGGCAAAAACATTGAAATAGAGCAAATCCGGCGCATGGTCAACTCTGGGCAGTTCCGGCGCATGGGAATTCTAGGTAATTTCGGTGTATGGAATTCCTGCACATCCGTGCATAGGAATTCCACAAATCCGTGCATGGGAAATTCCTGCACATCATGCATGGGAAATTCTTGTACATCTGTGCATGGGAATTCCTGCACATCCGCGCATAAGAAATTCCTGCACATCCGCGCTTGGGAAATTCCTGCACATTCGGTATGGGAATTCCTGCACATTCGTGCATAGGAAACTCACGTTGCGTCTTTAGTACATGCGCATAGGAAAACTATGCACATGACATGCTCGAAGTCAAAGGATGCGTTGTCCGAACTTACGGCGCATGGCCTCCCGGTCGCATGGAGGTTTCGGTGCATGGGGTTCGTCATCCTCAAACAGCAAGTTCAGCCATGAAAGTTCAAAAAACTTGCCATGATCATAACTTCCTCATCCGCAAGTCGAAATCAAGCAAAATAAAAGCCAAAATGCAGAAAATCAAATTCTCTATGACATAGAACCATTAGTTTTTGGAAATACCATGTTTTTGAGATCAAAACCAAAAAAAATAAGAAAATGCTTAAAACTTAGATCTATAAAAATATAACCATCAAAACCGAAAATTTCAAGTTCTAAAGATGCTTAGAATCATGTAGAGAAGAAGATAGAACAAACAAAAAAATAAAGATCCATCATGTTCTCTATGGAGCAAGTTGTACTTCTAGGGTTTGGTGGGAGGAGTAAATGAAGAATAAGAAATAAATGGTAATAATGGAGGAGAGAGATGAGAAGTTGGTTTTATACCAAGCCAACTCATATCAACCCAACCCCAAACCAAACCAATCCAAGCCAACATGTCATATAGAACCAAGGTGAACCAAACCAAGACTAGCCAAGAACAAACCAAAATTAAACCAAGCCAAGATTAAGCAAGACAAGTCTAAATATAGGTCACCTGACAAATGTTAGAATTTGTACACACATACGAAAAATATGTATAACAAAAAATGGGAGTGACAAGATAAGCCTGTAGATATTTTTGAGAATAGTAACGAGTTTGTATGAATGACAAAGAAATCGGGTGTCCCCGCTGTCAATGCCAGATTGATTAGCAAGGATAATACCGAGGAGGCGGCACCTAGCGAATCTACCATGGAGTGATTTCTGTGCCTCATGGAAGTCCAACAGCATCTGAAGGAGGCAACAACAACATCTGCAGGCACAGATCCAGGCCCAATTCAGTGTCCAACAAAAACAGATGGACACATTGACCCGGATCGTGAGCACCATAGCAACCCAATAGTATTTGGTGACTGCCGTATCAGAAGGAGAAGAAGAAGAATAAGTGTAACCAGTAACGATGAAGCCTTTATCTTCCTCTTCCCTGTTCAAAGCAACTGAGTTCAAGAAACTAAACCCCCCTGAGTTCAATGGCCGAGCGGAACCCAACGAGATCATAGGATGGCTAGTGATAATCGAAGGCCTGTTCAATCTTCTTAACATTAAGGGATTCAAAAAGGTAGCGTGCGTGGCTATGCACTACACTTGAGTGTCTACAACTGGTGGGAGGCGAAGAAACATGAATAACACGAAGCCCACCCCACACCTAGATATCATAGGAGACGTTCAAGCAAGCTTTCCTGGAATAATATTTTCTTCGGGTCTTTCGTCGAGAGAAAGAGGACGAATTTATGTCCTTAGAAGAAGAGAACATGTCAGTCGAAGACTATGATGCAAATTTTGCAAAACTTGTAAAGTTTGTCGGGGCTTTCTTGTTGAATAAAGAAGCATGGTGCAAGCGATTTCAACAAGGCCTGAATGACGAACTTAGGGATTTTATAAACCAAAAATGTCAGACCCACAAAGGATCCTACAATGTTGCACTCAATAGCGAACGAATCTTCCACCCCATATCTCGGAGAGCAGTGCCACCCGTCCGTAACAACTTCAACAAGCGTCCTTACAATACAGGAGGATTCGGAACACGACAGCGCCAAAACACATTCGAGTACCGGAGGCCCACTCCCTGAGTAAGATGTACTAGGTGTGGTAAGATGGGATATCTAGCAATCAATTGCTAAGGAGGATGCTTCAAGTGTGGTCAGATAGGTCACAAGGCGACAGACTGTCAGATTGGGATGGCAAATCAAAGCCCTACGAGAAACATTTCGAACCAATATCTTTTATGGAACGTTCAAAATCAGAATTGGGCGCCTTTCGTCCATGGTGCAATCGTAGTACCAGTGAACCCATAAAATCATCTGGGGGCGGAAGGCCGTATCTATGCACTAAGTTAGGATGAAGCATTCACATCTAACACTGTTGTGATAGGTATATTACTCTATAAAAATATGCCTGTTAAGGTACTATTCGATTCAGGTGCTACGCATAGATTCATAATGCTGACTTTATAGAAGAAAATAAATTACCCATATAATTACTAGATATGAATCTTATTAGCACTCCATCGGAAGAAGATATGTTTGCCACTCAAATTTGTAGGGACAGTTACATCTGCATCGGTTAAAGGAATCTATCCTTGGAAGTTATCGTCCTCGATAATAATGAGTATGAATAATCCTCGACATGGATTAGTTGGGTGCATGTCATACAACCATCGAGTGCACGACGAAGAGAGTTATATTCATCTTCATAGAGAAATAGAGTTCTCCTACTCATGTGGGACAGCGTCGAAGACGGGCATGGTGATATCGGCCATTTCGGCGAGGTACATATTGTATTCTGGTTGCAGCGGGTACCTAGCATCAGCTGGAGACACAAAAAAGAAGATTGTAGGTACGGCACAGACTAAAGTTATGGAAAAATTTTCTCTGTGTTTCCAGACGAGTTACTAAGGATGTCGTTGGATCAAGTGATAAAATTCAGCATCAACAGCTTTTCGGGCACTCGACCAATATCCAAAGCACCATACGAATGGCGCCGACAGAGCTCAAAGAACTGAAAGCATAGCTACAAGAGTTGCTAGATGACAAATATATTTACCCTAGCGTCTCCCCGTAGGGTGCTCCAGTATTATTCGTGAAGAAGAATGATGGATCGATGCGGCTATGCATCGACATCGAAAACTTAACAAAGCTATTGTACGAAACAAGTACCCATTGCCGAGGATAGACAACTTATTTTATCAATTACAAGGGGCCACAGTATTTTCAAAATTGATCTTCGCTCAGGCTACCATCAATTGAAGATCAAGCCCGACAACGTGGCTGTAGAAGAATAGAATTTCAGGACCAGAAATCCTATGCACCAAACATTACATGCGCCAGGGAGCTCAGATGAAGTACTTGGCACAGCAAAGCATAGACATTAAAAAAGGATTTTATTTCATATAAAAGTCTATTACATGTCTTAAAAAAAGCTGTACAAAGGAGAATTTCTACAAAGAAAAGATACTAAGTCTACAGCTAGGCGCGGCAACCACCACGCGCTATCAAACAGGCGCATCTCGCCATGCGCTCTCAAACAGGCGTATTTCGCCATGCACTCTCAGCCAGGCGCATCCCTTCAGCAGCTCAGTTATGTGCATCCCTTCAGCGGCTCAGTTATGTGCATCCCTTCAGCAGCTTAGTTATGTGCTGCCCTTCAACGTCCCAGTCAGGCACATCATGAAGTGTTAGCATATACGCCATCAAATGCTTCAACTAATGAAGCTTTTATTGAGCAAAATGAGGGTAGGCAATCAGCCCTCTAGCTGGAGGAAGAGCTCCCCAAACCAAGGAAGAGGAGAGCACCGCAATCAACCTGCGGCTAAAGGAGCAGCTTTCAACCCAACCAGAATGGGCAACACCCACTCTAGCAGGAGGAGGAGCTCTCCCAAAGCCCTAGAAAGATAATCGGAGCACCGCAATTCCGATCTGCGGCTCTTCTGGCATAACGGAGGTGAGGCTCGAGCATTCCGATCTTTGGATGCAACAGGCACCTTCCGCCTGCCTCAGAAGCCCTCGACTCCGACTTTTGGATGTAACAGTCACCTTCAAGTGCATCAATGAAGACAATGCGTCGCATCTTCACCCTCGGGAGCATCTCATCAACAGAATATGCTCAAGCAAACAAATTCATTTCAGGAGGACGTGAGAGAACGAGAAGCAAACTCTCTCCATGCCACTACTTATAGGCCGGGCAAATCAAAGCCATGCGCCAAGTGGCTAGCTCTCCGAATCCCATACAATAAATTTGTATTAAATGGTGATGAACTAACGCTTCAAATTCAGCCAAGTCAAAGACGGCTATTTAAAGCACTCGAAGAACGTAACAGTCGAGCCCATAAAGATGTCATACAAAGCGGATGTGCCGGCCAGACCTCGCATCATACTGATGCGCCCATCAACACCAAGCACCTCATAAGGATGCGCCTCCATGCGTTCCCCTGTGCCTAGTAGAACGCTAATCGATGCGCCCACTCAACAGCCCATCACCTGTGAAGAACATTAAATGCTAAAGTCTGACAGAGTTGGCAGCACGTCCCCCGAGGACTGAACAGTTGACAGCTTTTTTAGAAGACGAAGCGTCGTCGACGTCAGCATCATCATTGCCCCCTTCCGGTGGTTACAAGCTACGTGGCTGCCCAACCATCTCGCATGCGCCTCCGTAGCCATGCGTCCAAATCTCTGCATGCGCCTCAAAAGCTATGTGCCTCAGACTTTTCCCTGATCCCTAAAAACAGAAGTAAAGTCACTACTGAAACCCTGCATGCACCTCAAAAGCCATGCGCCCCGATTGGTTCGTGACTCCTAAAGGTTACGAGCCAAAGCTTCCTCATGCGCCCAATCCCAGGCGCATCCTATCAGATCACTCCCCACCAAATCCGAGATCTTCGAGCCATGGACCTACGACACGCGTCCTTTGACTTGATTCAGCCTATGATGGGGTACTAATCACCCAACATCTCAGCAACTGAAGATCCTCTCCATTGCTACGTGTCAGCTCTGCCGCAGCCCACAACAGCAACAAGAAGGGTTCAACTCCTCAATCAGAGTGCATCGCCCATGCGCCTCCATCAGCAACCACCACGTGGCATCCCCGCGTACAGGCGTATCCTACATATGTGCGCATGAGAAGCCAGCCTGCAAAGCTATAAATAGAGGGATTACTTTCTTCTTATGGACACACACCGACAGACAGAGAGACATCGCACAACCTTCGACATACATATATAGAGAGGCAGATAGACATTCAACGTCTTTCTCCTCTCCGCAAGCTCCACACCTAGAGCAACTCAGACCTTCAGAGAACCGAAAACCGTCGTCAGATCGTCAACGAAGTCAACGCATTACCACTCGCTCCATCGACACAAGGGACCCAGATAAACAAAAGTGTACTCCTAGGACTACGTCTAAGTCCTACATTGTAATACTGTTCTGTTTGTATTGAAATTACATCAAAAGATTTTAATGGCAAACAGTGGCAAAGTCTGCTTTTTGAACTCGATACGGCCACTACGAGTTCCTAGTCATATCGTTCGGTTTGACAAATACCCCTGTCGCCTTCATGGATCTAATAAACCAAGTCTTCCGACCGTTGATAGGCAAATTCATCATCGTATTCATTGACGACATTCTCATCTATTTAAAGAGCAAGGAAGAGCATGCATATCATTTGAAGATGGTGCTGCAGACCTTGCGTGAACATCAACTACACACTAAATTAAGTAAGTATGAGTTCTAGACGAGCAATGTGAAGTTCCTTAGGTACGTTATTTCGACTGAAGGCGTCATGGTTGACCCAAAGAAAATTAAAGCAATAGTTAAGTGGAAACGGCCTACCTCGATAGGCGATATTCAGAGTTTTCTTGGCAGGCTACTACCGAAGATTCGTAAGAAACTTTTCTAAGATTGCGTCGCCTCTAAATTATATCACCCAGAAGGGAGTCACATTCGAGTGGAATTACAACTACGAATTTAGCTTCCAGGAGTTAAAGCAATGGCTCATCTCAGCTCCATTCCTTACACTTTCGAACGGGCCAAAAGGATTTTAGATATTTAGCGATGCATTAAGAATGGGCTTAGTGTGCATGCTCATGTAAAGGGAAGGTGATTTTATTTACTTTGAGACAGTTGAAGCAGCACGAAAAGAATTATCCTATGTATGATATAGAACTAGCAGCAATTGTGTTCGTGTTGTAGCTATGGCTACACTCTCTCTATGGTGTGGCTTCCGTATCTATACGGATTATAAAAGTCTCAAATAATTTCACATAATGGGACTTATGGCAGTGGAATTGGCTCGAACTTATTAAGGATTATGATCTAACGATCGAGTACACGCGGGTAAGAAAACATCGTAGCGGATGCTCTGAGCAGAATATTCGCGGGATGGCTCGCTATCAACCTCAAAATCTAATCTGACTTAGCAGAAACAGCTATCAAACTTTGAATTCGATATTGAGAGGCACGGTTGGCTCAACTGCACCTTGATCCGGGCCTTTGCGATACGGTAAAGACCACAAAATAGGGTGACCCATTCCTGAAGAAGATGCGCGAGCTGATTTCGACAGGGAAGGCGACCGACTTTATGGTAGAAAAAAGTGGGATGATACAGGTGAAAGGAAGGATGTGTGTACCTTACCATGCCGAACTTAGAAAAAAATTCTGACTGAGGCTCACTATGCAAAGTGCTCGTTGTTCGATATCACAAAAGGTTGAACAAACTTTTTGTTTATTGAACGTAAAAAGACATGTGTACAGAGAATGAAGTCCTAAACAGGATATTCTAAGTACAAGAGGAAGAGTTTCTGGGAAAGTGTGACGGTGGAGATCGAGCACTATAGCTCCTACTACGTTGATGATCTGACGACGGGTTGAACTTGCTCTGACTTTCTGATGCCTTTGACGGAACTCTAGGGTTGCCGATCAAGAGGATGCTTGGAGCTGAAGATTTGATGTTCGGTGGTCTTCTTCTTTTTTTGTTGAAGGAAAACTCCTTCTATTTATATGGAAAGACAGTACATATGTGATGTGCATTAGGATTTTGAGATATGAAGGAATCTGCCGTCATTACATGGTACGAACTTTTGCGGCACTGGCACGTGGTGGACATTGAGATTTCCCTCAATCGAGATCTCTGGTGGTTATCAAAATAACTGAAGGAGGAGACACGTGGCGTGTGCCGATTTGCTTATTCGAATGCATCCGAGTAAATCTTGGAATTTCATCTCAGATTTGGATTCTGATTGATCCTCGTCTAAGATTTAAATCAATTTAATAAGATATCAATCATGATTAACCCCAATCCTATCTTTGAGAGAGTCAGTTTAAGCAAACCGACTGGGTGGAACCATGCTTCCTGTGCCTCTAGCGAGGTATGAGTACTACTGTCCTTCTGGGATGACGAGTAGACCGTTCTTCTCAAGACAACGAAGCCTCTGTGCTTTCAGGCGACGAGTGGACGATGCTTCAAAGATGACGGAGCCTCTGTGCGTATGAGCGAAGAGAAGGCTATGTTTGGAGCGACAAAGTTACTGTGCTTTAGGGCGACGAGTAGGCTTGTGCTTCAGGTTGACGAGGTTACTGTGCTTTTGGAGCGGCAGGCGAACTTGTATTGGATGCAATGGTATCTTCCAAGTCTCTGACGAAAGGTAGTTGAGCTTCTGGGTCGGAGCAGAGTGTTGCACCGTTGAAGTTGAGGTGGTATGAAAACATCACCAGTCTGCGTCTGAGGTTGGCACAAGAATGTAGCTGCACCTTTGGATTGAAGGCATTGGCTTTGAATTTTTCTTTTAAAGAGCAACGTATGACCACTCCTTAATGAATGACTCCCTTTAATTGCCACCGGTACTTAGAGAATTTTAAGGGGTCCTAGGATAGTCTATGACTTAGTCGAATGAACTTTATTAATAAGGTTCATCATGCTAAGTCCTAGGTTCATCCCATGGCCATGTGGTCTGCATTTTGGACCACTCCCGCCCTATATAAAGGGGGATTTTTTCTGAAGAGTCGTGTCATCTTTCTTCTTGTCATTCAACACCATGCTGGATCCAGACTTAGCTTCAAGCAGCGGTTGGCCTTGCCTAAGTCGAATTTTGGTTGAGTATTCCTTCGTTCAAATGGCTATGCCTTTGTAGTAGAACTGTTAATGAGCCTCGAAACATGCTGGAACGCTTCTCATGAGGATTTCGAACTTGGGCTACGCCTTGAAGGTCTTGGAGGTCCTGACGACCTACCTTGTCGGTTGATGGCCAACTCGGAGAGCCATAGGTTGTGCTCTGCTCTGCCCATTCTGGGCTTTTTGACCTGCTGTGCCTTCTGGAAACCCGGGCCAATTGCTGCTTCAGGAAGTTGATCGCTTTAGCTGAGTAGCTGATGCACTTTTGGAGGGTTGCGCCCACAAGAAAGTCAGAATACATTTCAATGGAGATCAATCTTCTAGTATACGTACCAAGAAGAAGGGGAGCTGCGCTTTGACGAAGACTAAACCCCTTGTAGACTCCTCTAGGCTTTGCTGAATCTGTCGATCCTTTCTAGAAGAATAGGATTGGTCCTTTATATGTAGCCTTGATGAATCTGTACTGGATCTTTGTAGACATGATAATAAAAGAACTTTCCTCCATATCTTCTGTTTTGTCTTTTTAACACTCTATCTGCACATATGAACTATTTGCGCTGTGGTGGAGGAATATTGTCAACTGAGATTTTTTATGCTTGTACAAGACCCCCTTCAAAGTGTCCCGAACTAGGGTAAAGCTCGGGGTACTTTGAATAGACGCATGAACACGTGTCTCTTTGTAGGCGAAATGCCCATTACCTCTGTTGCCAGGCTGATATACCGATGGTGTCTTGGATTTCTTCGAGACCCCGACTCCTGGATTTGGATCGATTACCAATCCGAGGAATAGTAGGACCTGCTTCTGCGGTTCTACCGGCCATCTGGGGATAGGGATTCCTGTACTGGCACTTCAACCCGGCTCAGCCAATAGTTGCTTCGGGCGGTAGCTTGCTTTGACAAAGAAGTGATCCGCTCTGTCACTGCTGCATTTGCGCTAGTGAGAGTTGTGCTAAAGTTTCAGATTCTTGCCTCTGTGTATGTAACTATCAAGAGTATATAATAGATCTTTGTATTCATATGCTTCTATATAAAAACTTTTATTTTTTTTGTCTTCAACGAGCTCATGTGAAAGGTTTTGGAAGACATGCCAACCAGAGGTAATATGAACATTGCAGGCATAATATTTTCTAGGATATAGAACAACAATTTAGAGGTAGTATAAACGTGAACTATTTTCTAGACAGCCATGATAATCATAGGATCAATCAAGGAGATGGCGACTACTCAAAGGTAATATGGACATGGTAGCTGCAATTTTGGGCGTAGAGGAGCAATCCAGAGGTAATATGGATGTGAAGTGCTTCATCTACTTGAAAAAAAATATAGAAGAGAGGAATCCCCTTACCAGAACCCATAGCCACCCTTAGGGGATGTGGGAGCCTATGCCAGTTCTATCTTCAAGCGTAATACTTCTTCAGGAACTTCTCGTTGATGGGCATCATTAGCAAGTCGCCATTAAGTTTTGCCAGCCGGTAGGCACCATTAGAGTAGACTGTCTCTATAACGAATGGTCCCTCCCACTCGGGCTTGAACTTCTATGCCATTTTGTGTCATCACCATCGGTTTTAGGACTGCCAAGAAGAGGTCGCCCACTTGAAATATTCTTTTCCATACCTTTATGTTAAAGGCATCAAAAATACGAGCTTGATAAAGCTCGATTCTTTGCTGCGCTAGCAGACATTTTTCATCTAATGCCTCTAACTCTTATAGCTGCCGGTACTAGTTGTCTTCGTTAGTCAGCTGGTTAGTAATGGCTACCCGTAAGGACGGGATTTGGATCTCCAGGAGGAGGACTGCCTCGCTCCCATAGACAAGGGAGAATGGTGTGCTTCCCGTGGGTGTACGAACGGTCGTACGGTAAGCCCATAGACATTCGCCTAACTTTTTATTCCAGTCGCGTTTGTTAGAACAGATGACTTTCTTGAGCAACTTGACGATGCTTTTGTTGAATGCCTCGGCTAGTCCATTAGCCGTAGGGTTGTAAGCTATTGACTCCATATTCTGAATTCGGTTCTTGTCGCAAAATCGATGGAATGTATGGCTTACTAACTGGAGGACATTATCATGGACAATCCTCCTAGGAACTCTGAAGCGGTAAATATATGGTGCTTGATAAAGCTGATCACGTTGGACATTTTCACTTCTATCAACGGTACTGCTTCTACCCATTTAAAGAAATAGTTCGTGATGGCGAGGATAAACTGATGTCTTTTGGAGGAGGGCAGGATGATCGGCCCAACGATGTCTATTCCCCATGCCTCGAATGGCCAAGAGGCCACCATTAGGTGTAGTATTCTGAAGGTTGGTAGATGAAGTCAGCGTGAAACTGACACGCCTGGCACTTCTTTGTATATTCTACAGCGTCTGCCATCATGGTGGGCCAATAATAGCCCATACGGTGCAGTCGATCTTGTAGCTTTGGACCAGGCCGATGGGCTCCGCAGGTCCCATCATGCACCTCTCGGAGTGTCTCTTGTGCCACTGTCTGAGACAAACACCATATGACGAGTCCATCATATGAATGATGATACAGTATTTTGGTGGCTGTGTCATAGAAGAATCGGAGTGAGCGTCTTCTAACGGAAGCTGCTTCCTTTGGGTCCTCAGACAGGATCCCGTAGACTGCGTAGTCTATGAATGGGAATCGTCAATCTTGAGTGTCAGTATCTACTTGTAGCAAGTAGCTTTGACATATGCTTAGAGCGTTCTTTGGATAGACTAGCTTCCATCCCATCACCGTAATGGTATATTGGGACCCAACGGTGGCAACCAGCAAAGTAGCTAGACTAGCTAGTACGTCAGTCTTCAAGTTTTGCAAGCATGACACATGTTCTATAAAGAACCTTGTGAAGATGGAGATAATGTCGATCGCCGCCTTGTGGTAGGCGATCAGTTCTTCATGTCAAACCTCGTAATGCCCTCGAACCTGGCTGATGATTAATTTCGAGTCTCCGTAGGCCTCGATATAGTCAACCCCTAGCTGTTTAGCATAGTAACCCCTAGCTGTTTAGCGAGTTAGAGCCTAATGATGAGAGTGTTATACTCCGCAGCATTGTTGGTGCATGACTCCATGAGGGAATATGTGCGATTGATAACCAGACTATCGAGAGTGATGAGGATGATCCCGACCCCTGCGATGATATCACCCTTTGGTCCTATTCTCGATGCTCCGTCAAGGAACATGCGCCAAATCGAGTTGTCTGAGACTGTATTGGACTCCAGAACTTTGTCGAGGATTTCTTCGTAAAGTCTTGATGTCTTTGGCACAGGATGTGCTGCCAAGAAATCTGCTAGCGCTTGGCCTTTGACTGCCTTCTTCGGGACGAACAACATATCATAAGGAGTCAAATTGATTCCCCACGTGGCTAATCGTGAGTTTAATGTCCCTGGCTTGGTTATGAGGACTCTGAGGGGATTGATCCTAGATACGACATGGATTATCTGTCCAGTCACATAGTGTCGTATCTTTTGGATGGCAAAAAGAAGGGCGAGGCACTCTTTCTTAACAGGATTATACCGATGTTCGGCTCCAATCATGGTACAGCTGAGATAGTATATGGCCTGCTCGTGGCCTTAGCTGTTTTTTTGGGCTATTAAGGCACCAAGAGAATGGTCCATAGCTCGAACGTATAGTAGAAAGGGCTTTCTTACGACTGGTGCTACTAGTATGAGAGGACTGGTGAGGTACTTTTTGATGTTGTCGAACGCATGTTGTCATTCTTCGGTCTATACAAAGAAGACTCCTTTATTCATTAACTTGGTGAAGGGTTGACATTTACCAGAAAGATTCGCTATGAATCTTTTGATATAAGCCAAGCGCCCTTGCGATCCCCAAAGCTCCCAGAGATTTCTTGGAGGAGCCATGTCTATAATTGCGTCAGTCTTCTCTGGATCAATGTGAATCCCCTTTGTTGTGATGATGAAGCCTAAGAACTTGCCGCTCGAAACGCTTAGGAAGGACTTGGTCGAATTCATCTTCATTTGATGCGTTCGCATTAGATCGAACACCATCTGTAGGTCGTCCAGGTGGTTGGACTTGTCCTTGCTCTTAACGGCAATGTCATCGACATAACACTCCACCGTCTTCCGAAGATGCTTACGGAATATCGTACTTATAGTCCTCTGGTATGTTGCTCCTGCGTTCAATCCAAAGGGCATTACCGTATAACAGTACCCCATTTGGAGTCCTAAATTTTGTATGCTTCTCGTCTTCGAGGAGCATCTTGATCTAGTTGTAGCCGGAGAAACCATCTATGAAGGACATACGTTCAAAGCCACAAGTTTTGTCATCTGTGATCGGAAGGGGAAATTCGTCCTTAGGACAAGCTGAATTGAGATCCCAAAAGTCTATGCAAATTCGTATCTTTCCGTTCTTTTTGGTGACCGGGACGATGTTTGCCACCCAATCTGGATGTTGCTCTTTATGGATGAAGCCACTCTCGATGATTTTGTCATCTTCTTCCTCGATAGCATCCATGATGTTTGGGCGAAACTGACGCTATTGTTGCTTAACAAGCTTGACGTTGGGCAAGATGTTGGGGCAATACATGGCAACTCGCGGGTTTAGACCCGGCATATCTTCGTAGTTCCAGGCGTAGACGTCGATATATTCTCAGATAAGCCGTATCAGAGATTGCTTGTCTTCTTCTGTCAGACTCTTGCTGATAAAGATGGGCTTAGAGGAGGCCTAAATTCCAATTCAACCTGGATGACTTCATCTTCTGTGGGAGGTTCGTGCTACTCGAAATGCCATTATCATTGAGACCCCAGGCGTTGAACCGAAGGTTCATCTTCGAAGTACTCGACCGCCTGGTCTTCGTCTTCAATTGGAGGGCTTACAGAGGCCATGTTAGCTGACAGCATCCTTTTGAAGACTTGGCCGGTACAGGTATCAGAGTCCCAGTTTGAGGAGTCAGAAGAGTGTGAGTGCATCATGACTTCTGTCACCGAGCCTTCTGATGTGGAAGTGGGCATAATATAACCCAACCCCGGCGGGTGTGTGATAATAGTTTTGGCCTTTTTTTGGAGCTCGAATCCATAAGGAAAGGCACCGACCTTTACCATAGTTGACCTCTTTGTTGTTGTTCAGGTCGTAACCCATCTTCTGTATGAGGTGCTTGGCCTGAGTAGCGTAGTGGTAGAGCTGCATCTTGTCGCTGTCGGATTCTGGATCTTCGGGAGCTTGTCGCTGATGATGCTCCACTCGACCAAAGATGATGGGTTCCTCTTCTTTCCTCCTCGTTGTAACAAAGAAGTAGGCACCTCAGGAGGGTACAACTTGGCTCGTATGGTTGGCGGTTGTCACTTGCGTTCGCAGCTTACATAGAAAGTTGTCTAGGAAATATCTAGTGTTCCAATATGCACAAGTGTAGTTCGAAGACAACTTTCTATTAGTAAAATGAGAGATTTTATCCTGGAGAATTACATCATCAAAAGAGTGCGATTCCATGTCGACGCAGATATAGTCTCATAGCTCCTCATCGGTGAGGGCTAGGGCTGTCGAGGGAGGAGGAGGAGGATGCTTCCCTTTTAGTTTGATCACCAAAGAGGTCGCGGTAGGTGTTTGCAAAAACAAAGTATAAAACTTTATTGATACAAACTGTGTAATAAAGATTACAAGAATTCTAGGAAAATTACAACTATAGGAATAATCAAGATGACGATTGCTTTATCCCTTGGACGATGTGAACTTTGAAGACGGAGCCTTTGAAGTTGAAGACAACTCTGGAAACTGAAGGCAAAAGCCTCGGAAGTTGAAGGCAAAAGCCTCGAAGAATGCAGCAGCACTTGGGCAAGAACTCCTGGACTCTCTGATTTCTGATCTCTGATCTCTTGATCCCCTTGAAATGAAGACTTAAAACTCTATTTATAGAGTTCTGGAAATAACTAACTTTTAGTTATTCTGGACTGCGCAGGATGGTTTGCGCAGCAATTAGATTGCGCAGCTGTAGATTGCGCAGGCAGTTGCTGGATCGTGGGCCAACTATCTTGGACACATGGCATCATTTGATTGAAATACGCATGATCGTGCATAGACAGTTGCCACGTAATGAGTAATTGATGGCATGAATGCCACGTGTACTTTATCAGTTATGTTGATAGAATGCGCAGACTGAATTGCGCTGGCTTTGGATTGCGCAGGATTAGACTGCGCAGGAATGGATTACGCTGTCAGCTGTCAGCCGCCCTCGAGCACTATGTGGCGTAATAAATGAGCAGTCTCCTCGTTCTTTTACTGTCAGTTGTCAGGAAGATTTGATTTGATTTAGGTAATGATGACTTCAGCCACGTAGCCTGCGCAGTTGGGAGCATGCGCAAACCAGTATGCGCAATTGGATTACTGGCAATCTGTTGTATGCACAATTCATCAAAATGATGTGTATCTTGATTATTTGACTTTGTTGATTGATGTAACTTGATTTTTAGGACCTATAAGACCCCCTTCAAAGTTTTCGAAAGTTGATTTTATTCAAAGTTTCGAAATACTTTGAATTTTTGAAATTCAAATCAAGTTGCGCATGATGATGAGCTGTCTGCGCAAATCGAATAGCCCCCAATTTAGGCGCAATCCGAGGCAGCCGTTTCAAATTCGAAGACTATAAATAGCCATCTCTTTATTTTATTTTTACTTTGCATCCTTCGTGCTTTTGAGAGAAATCCCCGAACCCTTTCTGTCCTCCTTCTCCGATGACTTTCATGGCACCCCGACGTTCCTCCGCCGTCATCGCCGCCGCTAAGGGCAAGGCCCTGGCCGAATCCTCTACCAGAACTGCACGACGAGTCTCTCGTCATGAAGATACGCATCCTGCGATCTTAGGTAGAGAACTTTTCAGATCAAAAACCCTTTTTAGGGTTTCGATCTCACTGTCCTCCAGAATCCATCTCTTTTAGAGATGTGATCATACTGCGCCACCCTTTTTAGGGTTCTGGTTGCACAACTCAGTAAGTTTTTCATTTTTATGAAGAACGACTTTCTGCGCAATCGGTTGAATTGCGCTGGCAGATGTCAGCGCAATCTGCTGATTTGTGCGAGATTGTCAGCGCAAACTGATGATGTTTATTCGCAGTCTGATGTTTGCGCAAACTGATGTTGCGCAATCTGATGTTGTGCAGTCTGATGTTGTACAATTTGATGACAGAACTTTTTGATTTTGACTTGTACTGAATTTTTGTCTCTTTTTTGTCTGATACAGTGAATACGAGAGATGACCCAGAATATGAAACTTTTGTAGGAACTCTCTCAGAGTCTGAATATAAAGAAGATCTGTCTCATATTCATTATCTCCAATATGACCTGCCGGCCTCCGTCAGGCTATTCTGATCCCAGGATAATGAGACTTTAATGTTTGATGAATGGACAGCCCCTAGAGTCAGCAGATACTGTTATTCATAAGAAACCCTTATTCCTATTCGGTGATGCTTTTGAGAAAATCTCTCAGCCTAGGCCGAGGATGGAGGAGAGAATAGTTCATCAGGAAGATAGATCATTCTTCATACCAGACATTGCCCGTTCTCCCTTTGTCACGGTATGCTCATGCGAGCTGCCCAAGGAAGATGGAGTGGAATATCACTCTTTTCCAGGACGCCCGTGCAGGGAAAATCTTCGTAAAGAAGGGGTCAGACAAGAAAGATATGTTTTACAGCTCCTCTGATAGATACAGCGTTGTTGAGAGGCTTAAGACCCGGCTGCATTGCCAGAGAACTCCTCTTTGCTGATGCCTATCAGGACACCGATATTCGCCAATAAATTTGCAAAGGCTGAAGGGAAATACCCCGAACAAGACATCAGACTGACTGGATTAGTGAATCCAGATTACAAGAGATGGAACTACATTGTGAATTGGATTCTGACGACATTCGAAGACAGACTCCAACAGATCAATCTATATCAAGCATGCACGCCACTGTATATGGTTTTGCTTCAACCCACATATGTTCTTAGCCTTGTCTGAAAGGTACAATTATAGAACATGGACCTTCATGACCCCGGGGAGAGATGGGGTTTGCACTCCACGAGATGAAGTATATCTCGTACCTGCCCATAGCAGATGCTCCGTATGAGGAGTTTGTTCCAACCAATGACGAGTTGGACAAACTTAGAAGAGAAAATGCAGAAATGGTAGCAGTATTCGAGGAACTACTATGCCATTATAAGATCTGCTCTTTGTTCTACAAGAGTGCTACAGCCAACACTTGCTATTCCTCAAAGTGGCTGCCGTATCTGTTCCTTAACCATTTAGAGGAGAAGAAGACCAAGGAAAACGACAAATGTTATCCTGATTTCTTCAAACCTTTGAGCAATACAGAAGTCATGAAGCTGATGGAGGAGAGTGGTAATTATGATAAACAGATGAAAGATGATTACCAATGTCCACCTTTAAAGAAAGGGGACACTCTGGAGAGTTATTTAAGAATGGGTTATAGACCCATGTCAAAAGAAGCCCAGTTGGCAGGTTTCTGACATACTGGCTCCGACGGTTTGTGGTCCCAGGATCCAGTGCCGTGGACCGCTTTCATCGTGGCGTTTTTTTGCCGCTGTCAAGTTAGTCTTTGGCTATAAGGTGGATCTGCTATCAGCGATGACTTGCAAGTTGAATGCGAGTCTTCGTCTGTATGCTGACTCGATGTTGAAAGCAAAATGAGTGAAAGAATTCCCCCATCTCGAACTGCCATACATATATCTCTTTGGATGGTTGCTTCTTCACTATCCACTTTAATGGATCCTGGCATGGGACCGGTTGATGGCAGCTTCCTGCGAAGGTACTCTCAGGGCAAATGGAAGTACACTTCTTTGAGCGAGTGCAGACCCGCACCCTAGAGTTAGGGCACGAGAACGTAACGACGCCCAGCCTACGCTGCATGTCGGCGGTAGAACGCTGTCCTAGGTCTCAATACATCTAACAGTATAAGACTAAACAGTTTATACTCCCCGAATGGGGGTGACATAGCAGATACAAACTCAATCACATCTAAGGTAGAGCATGATAAGGATAGATAAAATAGAAATCCAAAATAAATACAGAGATAGAAGTCTAAGTGTATAAGATACATGAACCCAGAAGTACATCTCAAAACTCAAATAAAGATACAGTAATCCACAAAGTAAATACAACTCCAGACAAAATAAAATAACTACCTAAACAACCTCTAATGTGTCTCCTCTAGGCTAGCAGGCACCTCCAGGCTATCTGTAAAATTTATCAACAGGTCCAGTCAGGACTGGAGCGAGCACAATACATCTCAACAGATCATAGCAGGTTGGAAAACATATAACATGCAGTAAAGTAAGATACCAGTACTGAAGAAAAGCAGTATGTAAACAGAGAGAGAACTGTAATAGAAATATCTACTATACATAGAGAACTAGCAGTGACTAGTGAGTCAGAGTACAATCATGAACATGTAAATGGCCTGGGATAATTCTGATAAGACACTAAGGAATGATTCTGATAAGAAACTACTGGTGTATTATTCACATGTCCACTTATACTCCCCCGTACCCCCAATCAATACACAAGGATCCAGCCAGGTTATGTTATGATGCTATGTAACAGACCCCGAAGGTAATAGACCCCGAAGGTGATAGACCCCGAAGGTGATACATAGTAGTCCTATAAATGGGATAAGGATTCTAGGAAGACTCTACGATCATAAGAGTATATGTCGTAAGTGATCAAAGAACCAATGAAGCATATAATACGCCATGTAAGTGAAACGCACAGATCATGTAGTACCCGATGCTCCCTAAGGATAACATCTCAAGAAGGGATCCATATAGTACCAATCCGTGTGACCAACGTGACAGTACAAGTAAAGTAATCTACTGCAGAAATAATTCTAAGCAGGATATGAAATGATCAGAGAATGTACTCGCCTCGATAACCTGAACAGCTGATAAGTAAAGGAGGGTCCACTGAAGCCACAGAGTCCTATTTAAAGCAACACAGGTTAAGGTGTTCAAGTCGCAATAAATGAATCTCTATAATCAATCTACATATTCTAGGTTCTTCTAAGTCAAAACAACTCTAGGTCGACTTCGGTCAATAATCTAGTCAAACTAGGTCAAGTGTTGACTTACAATTGACTTTGGGTCAACTGGTCAACTCTGGTCAAACAGGGTCAATTCTAGTCTAATATAAAGTGTACTTTATTTGTACGTCGAAACTTACGACACGCAAATCGAGATAAGAAGATTATCGGTAAGGTTGATAATCTATTATAGTGATCCACGTGTCCAACTTGTCAATTTCAGCGATGTGAGATCACTGGAATTGGCTGATCTCAGTTTCGTTGTACTAATCCCGAAATACGAACATTATATGGATTAATTATTAATTAATTAAAAAAGGTTAAACTCAGAGAAATTATCAACAAACATTGTCGGACGATGAAATGAACATCGCCAACGTGTCAGAATGGTCAATTTAGCTAGGATAGCCTATCCAACGGTCCAATTTGGACACAAGGGCAAAAAGTAATTTCAGGTCAAAATGGTGTCCGTGTCGGAGCCGTTTTGCACCGAAAAATGTGCAAGAAAACAAGTACAAAATATAACAAATTATATGTCACGAAACCAGAATGTCGATACGAACCCAACGGTATCTCCAGAATTGGATTCCGTTGACCCGATCTCCATTTGGCCCGTTGACCAGAACTTGGGATTCCGGTTTGCACGAAATTACGGAGCCAAGGTTCTCAAAACTCAGCAAACTACCTGTCAACGAGTCCAGAATGATGATACAAACTCAACGGTATCTCCGGAATTGGATTCCGATGAGCCGATCTCAAAAGACCCGTTGACCCGGATATTGGTATCCGACTTGCACCGAAATACGTGCCCGATCCAATGTCCACCAAAACCTAGCAAATTATATGTCAACGAGTCCAGAATGACGATACAAACTCAACGGTATATCCGGAATTGGATTCCGATGAGCCGGCGTCAAAAAGTCCCGTTGACCCAGAAAGTGGGACCCGCTTTGCACCGAAAAACGTGCCCGGGCCCACGTTCTCCAAATCTAACAAATTTATATGAAAACATGCCAGAACGACGCCACAAGTCTAATGGTGGTGTCAGAAATGAAATCTGGAGTCCCGTGTTCAAAAATGAATTTTACAAGTTGAAAATTACGAATTCGGACGGCCAACTTTAGCGTCGAATTCAACCAATCAAACAAGCTCACAATGAAACGAAACTGGAGGGGTAGCAAGAGGGTTATACCAGCTTCGCACCGGAACTAGTAGCATGCCAAACGGAGCTACGGTGGAGGAGATACAAGCTGACGAAGTTGGCCCCACGAAACTGTCCAAATTTAATACAATTTAAACGGTCAACTTGGTGGCCGTTTTCATGTATCAAACGATAAAATTAACGGACGAAATTGACAGGGATGAAGGTGGATATACCGAGATTGCGAGGAGCGAAGAAATCGCCGATCCAACGGTCGATCTCGGGAAAACGCGCGAAGCGCTGCGACGGAGCGCCAAATCTGAGTTCAAAACTGCGCGCGCCGACGGGATCTCGTTCAAAACGCACGAATCGCCTCGACGGCGCATCCCGGAGGACGTTGGCCGCCAGGGAAGGCAGCCTGGGTGCGGCCAGAGGGGGGCTACCCACGGCGGGGGTTCGCCGGAGCCACGGCGACGTGTGGCCGGCTCGCGGCGGCGCCAGCGCTCGCGCGCGCGCGCGGCCAGCGTCGAGCTGCTGCTGCCACGCTGCCAGCGCGTGCGGGGCTGCACGCAGCCTACGCTAGGTGGGGGCCGTCGACCAGCGGTGCGCGGCCAGGCTGGTGGCTCGGGGATGAGAGTGGTTGATGGTGGTGGTGGTCAATATCTAGGTGGTGATGAAAGAGGTGGTCGGAGTGGTGGTTTGATGGCTGAAATGAGAAGGAGGAAAGGAGTTTGGTGGATTGGTGGTGGTGGTTGGCGAGCTCGGCCAAAGGAGGGAAGGTCGGGCTCGGCCAGTTTGCTGCTGTTGTTGTTGTATGTAATGGTGGTGGTGGTGTAAACAAATGAGGGAGGAGAGAGAGAAAGGGAGTGAATAATAAATGAGGAGAGGGAAAGAAGGAAAAAGTTAGAGAGAGAGAGAGAAAAGATTCTTATCATTCTTTTAGGGCCGGCCAGCTTTGTGGGAGTGAGAGTGGGAGTTGCCATGTAGGAATAGATGGCTAGGATTGGTTAGGAGAAATCAAGGGTGGAAATAAAATAGGGATTGAATTTAGAGGGATTTAAATCAATGGGTACACACTCAATATTTGGAATATAAACTAGGTATTGAATATTATTTTTGGGCAAGCAAAAATGAGGGCATCAAGATGGAGAGTAACATGAGCTGGACTGGACTCGGTGGAGCCGGATTGGGTCCAAAATCGGGCATCGTGCAAAAATAGAATTAAAAAATAGGCGTCGATGATCATGGAGAAATAGTAGCACATGGGATTCCAATAAATGGGACACAAGTGGCGGACGGGTACTAGGCTCAAAGTGGGCATGTCCATAATTGGGGCGGACAGGTTTTGGTCGACAGGGGACCCACAAATCAAGTTGGAAAATAAACGTGACGCCGTGGAGAAATAAAATGGGTCACTGTCGGGAAAGTTGTGCGAATCAAATGGAGCTCAAAATGACGTGTCTGAGGGACATGAAGGTCATGGGTAACGAGCGTCTCGAGTAGATCATCAATGAGAAGTTGGTTTCAAGGAAATGACTGGTCTGGCGCTCCCAATTTAAAAGTCATGGTAACGCGCTGAAAAGGATCAAGGAAAAGAGTAGGAAAATAAATAATAATCAAATGGTCTAAATTGACCCGAAGTTCAGCGAAGCAGAAAGAGTACAAGGGAAAAGTTTGGGTGGGACACCATATACCGTCATGAAGGTAATCGTGTCCACTCCAAAACTCGTGAAGAAGATTTCCAGAGTTGAACATCCCTGATACTCCAAATATCAAAGGCATGGGAAAGTACACTTAAGGAAAAATACATAATAAATTATTTAATGAAACTAAACAATCAGAAAATAAAATAATGAAAAAAAATCTACCCGAAATTTAGGGTGCTAACAGCAGATATGTTTTAAATCTGAACAGAGGATGGAACTTCTGCTGTGCTCCTCTCCCTGCCGGACATGATCAGATGCCAACAAACATGGTGGACTCAAAGATACAGCCACTAACCCGTGCAGCCTTTGAATGGTTGAAGACAATTCGACCGTCTCATCTGGTATACCGGTTCGAAGAGGAATGCTACTTAGAACCATGTCTCCCAGCCGGTTTGCTCGGCAATTTGGCTATGATCAATTCCACGTGGGGAATACAATTACCTGCCTCCAAGGTAAGGGTTTCTTGATCGACGGGGCCCGAGCTTGGGCTTATTATAATGCCCGTGATACAAAGGCCGTATTCTCAATGCCAGCAAAGATCACTCCCCAGGGTCCTCGATGCTATTCACATATTCAGTGTTCTATACATCCGCGAACACTTTTGCCGAGAATTTTAGTCTCGCAGATAGTTTTGCATCTTCAAACAGATTGAGAAAAGGAAGAGTCGCTTTGTCACTCCCTGCAAATGATGAGGTGCACGAGCCGGCGGATGCACCTTTAGAAACTTCGGAGAGATTATGTTCCCTCAAGAAGTAAACAGCGATGCGTATCTCTCTGAAAGTGGGTAGATCTCCCGCAAAGAAAAGGAGAAGAGAGGAGCCTCCTGCTCTGGCATCCAAGAAGAAATTGATACTAGATCATCTTCGGAGAAGATCACC
Organism: Iris pallida; assembly: GCA_029216955.1. NCBI lineage: Eukaryota > Viridiplantae > Streptophyta > Magnoliopsida > Asparagales > Iridaceae > Iris > Iris pallida. The sequence continues at coordinate 24,037 of JANAVB010015974.1, forward strand.
ACGAGATCTCAATCTCGGCAATTGGCCGAGACAAATCAAGAAGCTGCCACTACACCAACTTCGTGCAGAAACAAGTAGAACCAATAAATGTAGAGAGTCCTGACAGACCTCTACACAGAAAGAAGAGGGTGGTCACCAGAAGGAATTTAGCAGACTCTTCTTCCAGGCAAATCCTGACTTCAGTAGATGTTACAGCAGGAATTATAATGTCATCTCCCACACCTGTTTCTGAATCTGGGAGCAAAACTCTTGAAGAGACTGAACAGAGGGAAATCTGACCCAAGAACTGAGGCTGAAAAGCCCAGAGAAAACATCACAGAGGAAGAACAAAATGTTGTACGACCTCTTTCACCTGTTGCGGAGGCAACTCAACCTCCTCCTACTCCTAGAACTCTTTGTGAGGAAGAAGATCGTGAAATGATAGCAGCTTTAGAAGATTGTAGTTATAGCCTACAGAGGATCAGACTGCAACTAACAGTGGGAATGCAGCAGAAGAAGAAGAAGAAAATGAGGAAAGCTCTTCGTCTGGAAATGTTGATGAATATATACAAGATCCCGAAAGGGATAATGAAGAACATATATCTCCTGATGATGCCGATGATACTTCAGATCCTAAAAAGGATATTGAAGTGGAGGCGTCTGCAGAAAAAGTTGCTGATACTCTAAATCCTGATGATGTTGAGATAGAAATATCTCCTGAAGAAGCTGCCGATGAAGATGTTCTGAAAGAAACTCCCGTCACCGGCCTTCAAGGTATAAAACGAGATTTAGCAATCTTCTCTTTTAAGATAGATTGATAGTTAATATCTTCATTTGTAATTCTTGCAGATCTTGAAACTCTGCTAACACCTCCGACGGACTTGGCTATAATACCCATAACCACGGTGGTTATTAGTAGTAGTCATCATCTATCCTGTGGTTCTGAGGCGGGCAGCAGCCAGGCTGTTGCAATTGAAGTTACTTCTGTTCAACAGGAGTCCATTTCTGCAGAAAATAAGCCTATTGCTGAATCGAACCAAGGTAAGACCGCTTTTTATTTGATCCTCTTGGTCATTGGCAGACAACTGGTAAAATAATAATTTTACTTTTGCAGAAGAACAAACAGGAGGGGCGACCAGCTCCACTCTAGCTCCTTTGTTTAAAGAACCTGTTATCCAGCCACAAAGGATCGAGCAACCTGCTGCCACATCTTCAACAGGAGTAGCTGCGACTCATGGAACTCTGGCCATTAATCAACAAGTTGTCCAATCTTTTACCAGATGCTTCTTCGATTCGCTGGGACCTCTTGTTCATAAGATGATAGAGAAAGAAGGAGCTGATTTCTTTATGGTTAGGAAGCCAACTTCTCTCTTAATAAGAGCCATAAGGGAGCAAGGAGACGAAGCTCAGGCTACTCTTCTTGAACACATATTGAATGAATTAGAAGTCTCCATAAAGAACTATAAGGAGCTCAAGAAGAAGGAAATAGAGTCCCTAGTGCAGGCTGAGTTTGAGCGAATGGCTCAAGCAGCTGATATAGAAAGGGTGAACCTTTAAAATCTTTTGGAGGCTCATTCTGCAAAATCAGCTGAATACAACTCCAAGATAGAATCAGTTACTTTAATGGCTGAAAGCAAAGGACAGAGACTTGCTGAACTGAAAGCAGAGATTACTCGCCTCCAGCAAGAATTTGAAGAGGAAACTGCTAATCACCAACTTATGATTGAACAATTCAATGCCTTAATTCAGGAAAGGGAAGAGTATGAGGCAACCCATAGTGCAAAAATTACCCGTCGGACAATAGACATGCCGATTTTTAATGAAGAAATAGGAATGGAAGAGGCTAGAAGAAAGGTGACATCTACTCATGAAGAAGAGCTGCAGACTCTGAAGCAGCAGATCGACAATTTGATCATTCCTCCTTCTTAATAGAACTTTTTGTATTTTTGTGTTTATTGCCGTAGATGTATTTCTGTAATGCCTCATATTTTGAAAAATAAAAGACATTTTGTTGTGGCTCCATTATTTATTGCATATCTTATTTAGATATAAATAATAGAGATAGAAAATATATTCAGAGGTGCAAGACATGATATATTTCTTGTAGAAAATAATTATATTCATTATATCTGCTCAGAGGTAATATGGATATGGCAGAATATATTGAATACTATTATTTTAATTTGACAACTTAATCGAAAATGGCAAGTTGCTGATGTGGATAATGAACGATGATGAATCGTCAATGTATGTGAGATAAATGAACGGGAAGACCATCAAATGATGGATGATAATGAACGGGATGAACCGTCAAGTGGTGATGAATGAATTAATGAACGGATGAACCGTCAGGTGGTGAATCAATTTAATGAACGGATGAACCGTCAGGTGGTGAATGAGTTTAATGAACGGATGAACCGTCAGGTGGTGAATGAGTTTAATAAACGGATGAACCGTCAGGTGGTGAATGAATTTAATGAACGGATGAACCGTCAGGTGATAATAAATGAATGGATGAACCGTCAGATGAATGTAATAAATGAACAGACGAACCGTCAGGCATTAATGAACGGGCGAACCGTCAGATGAATGTGTCGCTTCGGTATTTGAGGAACTTCTGCCTATAAATATAGCAGAAATCTGACCGGAACGAACACTTCTACTCTTCAACATAAAAATGTCGTCTGGAGAAGCATCCAAGAAGGCTGAGATCGTCCCGAAGGCTCAGAAGGGCACTGAAGAACGCCCTGCTGATCCAGTTCAACCGAAGGCAGCAGAAGCAGGTGAAGGTTCGTCTGCACCCCAGCCGCCACGAGATATTTTGGTCTTCCTGCTTGAACCAGGAAGGACTGAAGAAGAAGAAGCCATGAGGATGGCCGCTTGCAAGTTCCTCGTGGGTTCCAGCAAGGAGGTTCTCGGCTCTTTGCTGATCGTGTTTTCGAGAAGGACGGTAGTGGCCCGCGTCCCAATGTAGAGAAAAATGATAGTGATCTTTAATATCAAGTACTCTCATATAATGAAATAAAATTTGAATTTTATTTATGAACTTGATTCTGTCTGATGATTTACAAGCATTTACATTTATACATAATACTTCTTAAGGAACTTGCCATTGATAGGCATCATAGCAACTCGACCATCAAGCTCTGAGTGTTGATAAGCTCCATTTGAGAAGACTTTGCTTACGACATAGGGACCTTCCTATTTCGTACCGAATTTCTCTTTGCTCATATGAGTCATAGTCATAGGACGTCTGACCGTTAGAACAAGTTCTCCTTGCTGAAATGTTCTGACTTTAACTTTGCGGTTGAAAGTCTTCGAGATGCGGGCTTGGTATAACTCAATATGCTATTGAGCCATTAATCGCTTCTCATCAAGTGTTTCTAATTCTTGAAGTCAAAGAAGATCGTTATTCTCTATAGTAAGCTCATTAGCAATGGCAATCCTTAAAGAAGGAATTTGCAGCTCCAAAGGAAGATCAGCTTCACAGCCATACACCAAAGAGAAAGGTGTAAAGCCTGTAGGATTGCGGACCGTAGTTCGGTAGGCCTAAAGACATTCGCCGAGTTTCTCACTCCAGTTCCGTTTGTTAGTGGATACAAACTTCTTAAGGAGCTTGATGATGGTTTTGTTAAAAGCTTCAGCTAAACCATTAGCGGCAGGATTGTATGCTGTCGAGGCGACATTGTCAATTCGGTGATCATCACAGAATTTGGTAAACTTCTGGTTGATGAATTGAGGTCCATTGTCATGGATGATTCTTCGAGGTACACCAAATCTATAGATGATGTGGTGTTTAACGAAGTTGATGACGCTACTAGTCTTGACATCAGCCAGAGATATAGCTTCAGCCCACTTGGAAAGTAGTCCGTTATTGCCAGCATGAACCGATGTCCTCTAGAAGAAGGAGGATTGATGGGACCTATGACATCCATGCCCCATGCTTCGAAAGGCCAAGAAGCAGCAGTCGGGTGTAGAAATTCCGATGGTTGATGAATGAAGTCTGCATGGATTTGACAAGTACGACATTTCCTTGCATATTCAATGGCATCTGATACCATAGAGGGCCAGTAGTAACCCATGCATCTAATTCGATCCTGTAGTTTAAGACCAGGTTGATGTGCTCCACAGACACCATCGTGAGCTTCATGCAAAACTTGTTCAGCTTCATCACCAGCGAGACAGCGCAGGAGAAGACCGTCATAAGTTCGTCGATAGAGGGTCTTGGTAGTTTGATTGTAATAGAATCGGAGAGATCGTCGACGAACACTCGTAGCCTCCTTAGGATCTTCAGGGAGTATGTCATGAACTACGAAGTCGATAAAAGGAGTTCTCCAGTCTTCATCGATAACATTGACTTCAGCAAAGTTGCTGAATTCAATATTACGATTGTTTTCGATGCAGAACAGTTCTTGGTTGGAGATAACTACCACCTGCTGTCTTTTGATAGGGATGGCTAAGACAGCTGCAAGATTGGCCAAAGCATCTGCTTCGGTATTGCAAGCTCTTCGAACATAGTCGATGAAGAAAGCTTTGAATGATATAGCCATGTTGATTGCTGCTTCATGATAAGGCACCAGATCTTGATGATGAACCTCATAGGTTCCTCTAACTTGATTAACAACCAGCTTAGAATCACCGTAGACTTCGAGATATTCAACGTTCAGTTGTTTAGCTAACTGAAGGCCGATGAGTAGAGCATTGTACTCCGCTACATTGTTGGAGCAAGATTCATCTAGAGAGTAGGCTCTTTGGATAGTTGATCCGTCTGGAGAAACGAGAACAACCCCAACTCCTGCTACAATAGCACCATTCGGTCCGATCCTTGATGCACCATCAAAGAATAGACGCCAGGTTAGAAACTCTTCAGAGATCATGTTGACTTCCAATGTTTCGTCTAGAATTTCGTCATAGAGCTTAGATGTTTCTGGCACAGGATGAGCTGCTAAGAAATCTACCAGCGCTTGACCCTTAATAGACTTTTATGGAACATACACCATGTCATACTGAGCTAGCAAGATTGCCCATATAGCCAGCCGAGAATTGAGTGTGCTGGGCTTTTTCATGAGTACCCGAAGAGGATTAACTCGGGATATAACATGAATAGTTTGACCAATGATGTAATGCCTTGTCTTCTGTACAGCAAACATGAGAGCCAGGCATTCTTTTTCGACCGGACTATAACGGTGTTCAGCACCAATCATAGTACGGCTAAGATAATAGATGGCCTGTTCATGACCTTCTTTATTCTTTTGGGCAAGTAAAGCACCCAATGAATGGTCCATTGCACGGACATACATCAAGAATGGAATGCCAGAGATTGGTGGCACTAAAACTGGTGGGTTCATGAGATATCGCTTGATATCATCGAATGCACGTTGACACTCTTCAGTCCAAACGAAAGATACACCCTTCTTCATTAGTTGAGTGAATGGTCTGCAGCGTCCAGACAAGTTCGAAATGAACCTCCTGATGTACGCAAGTCGACCTTGAAATCCTCGTAGCTCTTTTAATTTGCGTGGAGGACGCATCTCTTGAATGGCTTTGATCTTCTCGGGATCTACGTGTATACCCTTAGAGGTAATGACGAAGCCGAGAAATTTGCCACTAAAGACACCCAAGAATGACTTGGTGGGATTCATTTTGAGTTGATGTTGGCGCATAAGATTGAAGATAGTTCTCAAATTTTGGATGTGATCTTCTTTTAGACGACTTTTGACAGCAATATCGTCAACATAGCATTCCACAGTCTTGCGAAGATGGTACTCATAGCTCGTTGGTAGGTTGCACCAGCGTTCTTGAGACCAAATGGCATCACTGTGTAACAATAGACACCACGAGGAGTGCGGAAAGAGGTATGCTTTTCATCTTCAGGATTCATCTTGATCTGATTATATCCAGAGAATCCATCCATGAAGGATATTCGCTCAAACCCACAGGTATTGTCGATCATGACATCCGTGATACGTAGAGGAAATTCATCTTTTGGACATGCTTTGTTAAGATCTCGAAAGTCGATGCAGACTCGAACTTTGCCGGTTTTCTTTAGAACTGGAACGACATTGGCCACCCAGTCAGGATGTTGTTCTTCTCGAATGAAACCACAAGCAATGAGCTTTTTGACTTCATCATCGATCGCGTCCATCATTTCTGGTTTAAAATGCCGTTGTTGCTGCTTAACTGGTTTTGCATTGGGCAAAATGTTCAGTTTGTGTGTAGCAATCTTGGGATCTAAACCTGGCATGTCTTCATAACTCCAGGCAAAGACGTCGATATATTCTTTAATTAGAAGAATCAACTCTTGTCTGTCTGCTTCTGGAAGATTCTTGCTGATGAAGATTGGACGAGGTGACCCGCTTTCCCCTACATCAACTTGAACTAATTGATCTTCAGTAGGAGGTTCACGTTGTTCAAAGCAAAGTACCCATTGGTTATCCATATGTTGAGCCCAAGGATCTGTTTTAGGATTTTCTTCAACGTCTTCATCATAGCCTTCTGGTAGTTCAACGGAGACCATGTTAGATGATACGACCAGCCTGTGAACTTCACCAATGCTAGTATCAGAATCCCAAGATCTAAAATCAGATAAATTAGAGCGTTCTTCACTGTCGGAGTCAGAGACTGCTGGGGATAACAGTGGAGGAGAAGCATATCCGAGACCTTTCTTAGTCCTGTTGTAGTACATTTCCGACTTTCCTTTCGGAACAGTCGTGCGGATAGGAGTCCGTCTACCTTTACCGTAATTGAGGCCACTTTTGAAGTCATAGCCCATTTTTTGGATGATGTCTTTTGATTGTTGACTATAACGATGGAGCTGGAGACGTCCCGTATCGTTAAGTTTGCTATCATCCGTATAGCTGAATTGTTTTTCTGGTTCTTTACTAAAAACTATTGGACTTTCACCTTTCTTTCGAGAAGGGTAAATACGGTAAGAATCATCTGGATCCTCAAGTGAGACTTCTGTCTGAAGAGATTGTACAACTCCCATTGTAATTGATTGGAAGCTATCTAACATATCCAAATAGCATTTAGTATAATAAATAATATCAGTATACTGGAAAGTAGGTGCTTTTTCATTGATTTGTACATCAGTATTTACAACAGGACCTTTAGCCTTAGCAGGCTTGGTCAGATTAATTACAAGAGGGGGAGAAGAAGAACGTGGGGGAGGCTTGTTACGACGGAGGTCGATAACAAGTGGCTCAGAGGAGGTGAGCTCCATTTTTTCCTTATTGCGAGTGAGATCAACAACAAGTGGCTCAGAAGGAGTGAGCTGCTTTTTGTCCTTGTTATGACGTAGGTCGATAATAAGTGGCTCAGAAGAGGTGAGCTCCCTTTGATCTTGATCAGCATCAACTGATTTCTTTTAAACTGGCAAGTGAATAGCCAGTGGTTTAGAAGACTGAGGATATGAAACTCGCCCTTTGACAGGTATGACAAGAGTGTCTTTAGGCATTGCTTCTTGTTCTTCTTCAGTGTCTAAGGCTAACACAATCTTCATGAATTCATTCTTGTACATCCGAGCGTCGTTGCAGTATGCTTCAACGCCTTTGAGGGATAAAGATCCATAACTTCCTTATGGACCTCTCCCTTATCATCAACATATTTGAAACATTGATGAAGGGTTGATGGAACAATATTATGCTCATGTAAGAATGGTCTCCCCAATAGAGCATTATAAGAACAACCATGATTGTCAATGATATAGAAGGTAACTTTTGTGCGAAGATTGCCTATTTGGAGTTTTAAGCGAATCTTGCCCAAAGGTTCACTCCTTTCCTGATTGAATCCAAGGATGGTGGTGAATGTGGTGGAGAGACTATGTACAGGAATTTTCAGAGCATCGAGCATTGTTTTCGGCATAATGCTGAGAGCAGATCCTGGATCTATCAGGATACGATCGACTTTCATCGAATCAACATATCCTGTATAGTAGAGAGGACGATCATGCCTATTGTCCTCCATCAGCTTGTCATCTTGTGTGAAAGTAATGTTCGGAATCAACTCCAGAACACTATAACAATAGAGACAAGAGACTGGTTCTGCTTCTGGCTTCTTGAGAAAGGCTAAACAAGTCTCAACTTGCATAAGAGCTTCACTTAGAGTTTCTCGTGTCTCTCTGGAAAGACGCAAGAGTTCAAAGATAGACAGCCTTGCTGGTATATTGGCTAGTTGAGCCAATATATCGAAATTATAAGGCTTCTTAAGCCCAGTAGGAGTTGATTTCTTCAAGGGTTTATCGAAGCGGACTTGTTGCTTGCCTTAATCAGCACCCACTGGTTTGGAAGGAAAAGGAACCACAACTGGTGAAGATGTAGAAGGAATTTCTTCAATAGCAGCAGGTTGTGCTGGGATAGGTTCAGAAGAAGAGGCAGGATTCTCTTGATATTCAGAGTAATCTTTCAGATAAGTTTTCCCTGGTCTGGTGTCCAACAGAATTTCTTCATCAACTATGGGGTCAAAAGACACCATGTTGCAGATCTTTGTCTTATTTTTGGAGCGACCTTTCTTCTTCGAAGAAGAAGAATCCTCGAACTCTGAAGTAAGGTCGGGATGGATCCACATAACTTTGCCATTGTCAAGAGACAAAGGAACGAGACCTTCGTTTGGTGGAGAAGGAAGATTTTCAATCTCGAGAGTAGCCTTCGGAATAGGAATGACACCAGCCTGTATCATCTGCGGGGGAAAGTTACCGAACTGGACTGAAACCATATTGGCAGTGACAGTCTTCTCATCTTGCTGCAAGATAACAACTCTAGCATTGACAAGCCCTTGAATCTTACCCTTGAGCACATAACATGCTCGAGTAGGATGTCCAATGAATCGGTGGTAGACACAATACTTAGGATGATCGGTCTTACCGACATCATCAGGCTTCTTTGGGTCTGAAAGCTGGATCTTATTGCTTTTGAGTAAACACTCAAAGATGTTTGCTGTGTCGATTTTATCAAACGAATACTCTACCTTAGGGCGAGGTTCCCTCGGTTGAGGTGCAGCAGGAGTAGAAGTAGATGTAGGCGGAGCTACATTGACAGCCAAGGACTCTTTGCTTTTCAGGTTAATATTCAAAGTTTCCTTGTTCTTGCGGTTGTTCTGACGATTACCGCCACCTGATGATTGACGTTCATCCCGATCTGGCTTAGACATCTGTACCCCCAGCTGTTTGAATTTCTCAGCACTCACTTCAGCTGCTTTGGCGTTGACGATAAAGGATGGCCAGTCTTGGAACTGAGTTGAGCCTGTCCACATACTGATGATAGGCAAGAGATTTGCCTTGCAAGTGTCTATGGTAACAGCAGCAGGAGTCCCTGGAGGCATTTTCAAGGCTTTTCGACGGAACCGTTCGATAAAACTTTCAACAGTTTTATTATATTTCTGTTTGATTTTATTGAGGGCAGACATAGTCATGTCATTGAATCCCTCATAGAATCTTTCAAGAAAGATCTGCTTAAGTCCTGCGAAAGAAGTAATACAACCATCGGGCAAACTTCTGTACCAGTCGTATGCTACGCCGGCTAAACAACCGATGAATAATCTGGTAAGAAGAGCGTCATTTGGTTGGAGTTGAACAGTCATTACCTCGAAGTGATTGATGAACTGGCTTGGTGAAGTACCGCCGTCGAAAAGAGAGATTGTTGGAATCTTATATTTGGGAGGAAACGGAACTTCCTTCCATTCAACTGGGTAAGGCTGTTTGATCCCCAACCTTTGCAAGTTGTCCTTCTCCTTGAAAGCTTCGAACTGAGTTCGTAAGAGTTTGACAGCTTCATTAGCGTCTTCGGATGATGAAGAAGGAGCAGGTTGGGTCAGAGTGGTAAGAGGAGGAACAGCATTATAGGCACTACCCCCAGCCCCTGACTGACTGGGTGTAGTTTGAACTTGTACTTGTGCAGGAGGCATTTGAGGAGATACTACCCCCAGCCCAGTGTTGACAGGCACCAATAAAGCTATGATTTCAGGATTCATAGCAGGTACAGTCGGTGGTGTGGCATATTGTGCCATAATTATGGAATGCTTACTGGCGACCATTTCAGCCATGGTCTTCAGTTTATCTTCAAGTGCAACAATTCGTTGTTCTTGATTTATAGAAGTGGAAGCATCTGGATCTTCATTGATAACATAAGCCGTCACTTCTCTTGGTACAGTGGAAGACACTGTACGTTCAGAACTTTTGCTATATGCATCATAGTCTGAGAAAGAGCCGTCTCCTGACTGAGAAATAAGAAGATAACTCGAAGAATCTTGAAGAAGATTCCTCTCTCGGCTTCGGGAACGGGTATGTTGAAATACTCCTTCAGAGGATTCTTGGAGTAGATCTAGATATCGTTGGCTTGGCTTGCGAGGTTTGTCGTGCTTAGAACACCTTCTATCACCAGTGTCTCAGGAAGCCATGTTGACAAAAGCGTACAACACTTCTTCATCTTCTGACATCGGTTTTGTTTTAGCAAAAGTCAAACGATCAAAGACAGATCGTTTTGTTGTTTGACAGCAACATTGGATGATGACTTTATGATTGCAATGATGATCAGATGATTGAACTGAAGGAGTTGAGGCATTATCCCGTTTTTGCTTGAGATGTTCTTGGAGGTCAGAAACTATGCCGGGACGAGGAAAGGTTCGAGGAATGTGTTCTTTAACAACATTCGAAACATGGTTCCGATTCTTCAAGTGTTTTGTCCCTTGTGTGTACAAGGAAGTGCTTACCTCATTGGCATAGGTATCAGGATTTTTGTTCTTGGAGGTTTGTTTTTGAGGCTTGACCTTCGGCATAGGTTGCTTTTGTTTTGCCGAAGTTGGCCTGTTAAGCTATGTTCTTAGATCTGCAAATTAACCCCCAGGGGTTTCTGTTTGAGACACCAACAGTTTTCCCTGTTTGGAATGGGATATTTTGAAAGTTGGAAGGTCTTGGAATTCTGCTACTGGGGTAGGCAGAATACCTCTTTGATCAGTACAAGTTTCCTTGTCATGAAGGAAAGAAGAAACCTTGTTTGTAGGAGTTCTTGTACTGACAGGTGCCGAGACACGTTCAATTTGATCTTCTTCGGTAAAGACCGAGGAAGACTGAGAAAAGACCAAAGGGCCTTTTCCTTTATTTTGAGAAGAAGGGTTAGCTAAAGAGCATTTTTCTCTGTTGTCTTCCAAGTCATGAGACAAGGAAGTCTGAGAAAAGACCAACGGGCCTTTTTCTTTGTTTTGAGGAGGAAGAAGAATAGCCAAAGGACTACTCCCAGTAGATTGTGCTGGAACAGCAGAGTGTTTAAGGGGAGGAACAGAGGTTTTCCCTTTGTTATGAGAAGAGAAGAGTTTAGCCAAAGGGCTGTTACTCTTGGATTGCGCATGCTTGATTTGCGCATGGGTAGATGGCGCACTGGCCACTTGTGCATTAGAAGCTTTGGCAGAAAGTGCACTGGTTCTGACCACAGAAGCTGTGGTTTGCGCATTAGGAGTCCTTGCTTCGGAGTGCTTAGGATGCACTTTGGTTGTTGAAGTGTTGGTTTGCGCAGGAAAAGCTACTGCCAACTGCGCCAGGGTCATAGGAGTCTTGAACTTTGACAAGGCAGCATATGAAGTAGCCTGTACAACAGTTGCAACAGATTACGCAGCAGTGTCTAAAACAGTTTGTGCAGCAGTTGCTGAGACAGACTGTGTAAGAGTTGGCACAGCAGATTGTGCAACAGTCTGGCTAGCAGATTGTGTAACAGTTGGCACAACAGATTATGCAGCAGTCTGGCTAGCAGATTATGCAACAGAGTGTGCAGCATCCTTGGTGGCAAAACTGCCATATTGTGCAGCAGTCTTGGAGACCCATACTGAGCGCACTTTGCTCTTGGCAGAAGTGGCTGAAGTACGGAGAGAGGTCTTGGAGTTGAGCATCATCTCGTATGCTGTCTGGTTGACTTTAACAACCAGCGTCTTCTGCATCTTCCCGATAGACGCTACGTCACATTGAGTTGCTACTTCCTCGTCGGAGGAGAAAGTTGTCCCCAGCAGAGTCGCCATTTTGTTTGCAAAAAAAAGTATAAAACTTTATTGATACAAACTATGTAATAAAGATTACAAGAATTCTGGGAAAATTACAACTATAGGAATCCAATCTAGATGACGATTGCTTTATCCCTTGGACGATGTGAACTTTGAAGACGGAGCCTTTGAAGTTGAAGACAACTCTGGAAACTGAAGGCAAAAGCCTCGGAAGTTGAAGGCAAAAGCCTCGGAAGAATGCAGCAGCACTTGGGCAAGAACTCCTGGACTCTCTGATTTCTGATCTCTGATCTCTTGATCCCCTTGAAATGAAGACTTGAAACTCTATTTATAGAGTTCTAGAAATAACTAACTTTTAGTTATTCTGGACTACGCAGGATGGTTTATGCAGCAATTGGATTGCGCAGCTGTGGATTGCGCAGGCAGTTGCTGGATCGTGGGCCAACTATCTTGGACACATGGCATCATTTGATTGAAATGCGCATGATCGTGCATAGACAGTTGCCACGTAATGAATAATTGATGGCATGAATGCCACGTATATTTTATCAGTTATGTTGATAGAATGTGCAGACTGAATTGTGCTGGCTTTGGATTGCGCAGGATTAGACTGCACAGGAATGGATTGCGCTGCCAGCTGTCAGCCGCCCTCGAGAACTGTGCAGCACAATAAACGAGCAGTCTCCTCGTTCTTCGTACTGTCAGTTGTCAGGAAGATTTGATTTGATTTAGGTAATGATGACTTCAGCCATGTCAGCCTGCGCAGTTGGGAGCATGCGCAAACCAGTATGCGCAATTAGATTACTGCGCAATCTGTTGTATACGTAATTCATCAAAATGATGTGTATCTTGATTCTTTGACTTTGTTGATTGATGTAACTTAATTTTTTAGGACCTACAGTAGGAAGCTCCTACACCTTCATGGTCGGCCTTGGGGACCTCCAAGGTAGCCTTATTCGTATAGGCTCCTAGCCATCATCTGACATTACTGAGGGCAAAGATAGTGCTCTGCCTCAGAACTTGACGACTAGAGGCGTAGACACCTTAGGTGGTCTTCCCTTCAGTCGAACATTTAGAGGTTCTTCAGCAACCGCTGCGCTTCCTGAGGCCATCTCCACCTCGTCATCAGCATCAATGCCCTCATCGTCCCAAGGGACTGATTTATATAGATCAACATCCGAACAGTAGGCTTCAAGTCCCCGAAATGGGTCAATGTCAGCAAACTCGGTATTGGTAGTCCCGTCGCTGGCCACGTACTTCATATACTGATGGAGGGTAGAAGGAACGATCATGTACTCATGGATCTATGGTCGTCCCAATAGCATGTTGTAATTTATGTTAGCATCGATGACATAGCAAGTCACTTCGGTGTAGAGATCACCGATTTGGCACTTTAAGCGGATTTTGCCCAAAGGCTCGCTCTTTCCCATGTTGAAGTTACTGATTATTGTGTTTGATTCAATCAGCCGATGCTTCTAAATTCCTAGAGTTTGGAGAAGACTCCTTGGGATAATGTTGAGAGAGGAGCCCGAGTCGATGTGGATGCGATCGACTTTAATGGTACCGACATATCCTGTACAGTACAGAGGCCTATTATGTCGATTGTTATTTAGCAGCATGTCTTGTTGGGTGAAGGTGATACTGGGGATCACTTCGACCACGCTGTGACAATGTGGGCCTGCCGTAGGTTCTTCCTTTGGTGGTCGCACCTGAGTGAGGAAGGACTCAGCATTCTGCAAGGCTTCGTTGAGCGCATCTCGGGTCTCTTTGGGGAGACTTAGGATCTCGAAAATTGACAACCTAGCTGGGGTGTTGGCTAGCTTCGCCAATATGTCAAAGTTGTAGGGTTTGATAGGCCCTACTACCGAATCTTTTCTGAAAAGCTTTTCAAAGCGAACCTCCTTTTGCTTTTGTCTATCTGTGGCAGGAGTCTGAGACGGGCCTGCCTCTGACACATCAGGAACAGGGGTTGTAGTTGGTTGAGGCGCTGCCTCTTCTGGATCCTGGTTCTGCTCTTGCCGCTACGTCGAATGAGTGACCACCAAGGTGTCATCGGTCGAAGCAGAGACCATACAGCATGTCCTGACCTTCTTTTCTTTGACAGAAGGGGTTGTATGCACCATCATGTCGGGAGTCAGGTCAGGGTGGACCCATATGACCTTGCCTTCCAGCGTGGAGAACGGGATGAGCCCTTCAACGTTGTCCCGTGCTGGTGGAAGGTTGACCACTTCCATAGTCGCCCTAGGGACGGGGACAACTCCATCTTGCGCTTCTGTGGTTGGGAAGCTTCCAAACTGGAGAGTAACCATGTTGGCTGTGACAGTCTTTTCTTCATAATCCAGCGATATAACTTTAGCATCGATGAGGTGCTGGATCTTTCTTTTCAATACATAGCAGTCTTGTGTTGAATTATGAACATACTGATGATAATGGCAGTATTTAGGGTTGTCCACCCTTCCTACTTCGTCGAGGCACTTTGGTGTCGGGAGAGACTGCTTGCCACTCTTCGTCAGCAAATCAAAGAGTTTTAGCGTATCCTCGTCGTTGAAGGAGTAAGTCTCCCTTGGATTCTGTGCTTCTGCAGTCTTAAGGTTCATGGTTACCTAACCTTTGGAGATGTTGACGGTTATGGCCTGCTTGCCTTTTTCGTCCTTGGTGTTGTTGCTAGATGAACGTCTTCCCTTCTCTTCGAGAGAAGGAATGTTCAGTTCCAGGAGCTGCGCATCCTGGGCTTTCCTTTGTGCCACTTCCGCCTCTGTAATGAACGGCGTCCACTCTGTGCAAGGAGCGTTGTGCCATAACTTTATCGTAGGCAGCATGTTCTTGCGACAAGAGTCCATAAGTATGGGCTCGGGCATACCAGACGGTAGCCTTAATGCTGCCTGACGGAAGCGCTCAATGTATTTGCGGACAGGCTCCTTCTCTCTTTTGATGACCTCCATGAGAGCTGCTATTGTCGTGTCCATCCCTCCTTCATATAATCGATCTACGAATAGATTCTTCAGGTCCTCGAACGATGAAATACAGTCGTCCGAAAGGCTGCAGAACCATTCATAGGCTACCTCCTACAAAGCTCCTATGAACATGTTGGTAAGGAGGGCATCATCATTCTGTAAGTGCCCTATCACTAAGGCAAAGTACCTCAAGTATCGTCAGGCAGACTCATTTTCCTCATAGGGCATGAGCGTCTGCGGATTATACTTGGGAGGATAAACTACGTTGTCCCACTCGGTAGGATATGGCTGCCAAATCCCCATATTCCGGAGTGCTACTTGATTTTCTTTGGTATTGTAGCAAGCATACAGTTCCTTGATGGCATGTTGTATCTAGGTTGACATTGTCGGGCCTGTAGTCGATGGAGTAGACGATGATGGTCTCGCCTGATGGACGGCTGGCAGTTTGCTCTATCCATCATTGCCTGTTGGACCAGGCATAAGTATGGAGGCAGTAAGAGAAGATAGAGTCTTCATTGTGGCATTTAACGTATCTAGGCTCGTCTTGAGAGCTTCGATTTGTTTCAGTTTGTTAGGCACTTCACTATTGTCTGCCTCATCACCCTCAACCATAAATACAGACCTTGTGTGTAGATGGATGGAAGAGACAGTAGATCTTTCACTCTCTGGCTCATATATCCGAGCCTCGTCGTCCTGAGGATAGACTGGGAGGTTACGGTCTTCCTCAGACTCATTACGGTTGCTACCCCAGTCTGGTGGCTAGCTAAGCCTGTGGAGGCATCCGTATCGTATGGCTCCTCTTCAGATTCGAACGTGGCGTTGTCATGAATAGTGGAAGGTTTGCTACCCCTAGCATCTGACGTGGCACCAAACGAAGATTTGGAATGTGTGCCTTAGAACACCCCTGTGCTGGGTACCTTCGCCTTGCTACTCTTGGGCCGCTTCTTGGGCATGGTGGCCGATACGGAAGGATTTTTGGATGACTTCTTGAGAGTTTTAGAACCCTACGCCACGTTGCACGTGGCAACACGGAGTTCATCTTCTCTCTT
>JANAVB010015974.1:45000-91163 GCA_029216955.1 Iris pallida
CATCGTGGATTAGTGTGCCATCTCCTGCCCTTGTTTGGTTGGGGGGATGGTGCACTAATTCAAGGGTGGAGTGTTGGACCATGTTATGATCTGATTGACTTATTATTGAGTAGTATTTATTCAGTTTATATGGCATGATATTACGTATCTTGTTACGTCCCTCTGAGGACCTGGTTATCTCTCCAGGTGTGTGTTCTTGTCTTCCGCAGGTATTCTAACCGATATCGTGATCTTCTCCATCCCTTCGAAGATGATGTGTCTTGGGTCTTTCTTGCTACCTTTGCTAAATTATTTCATTTCTTGTACTTTTTTCTTTTAAATAGTTGGTAGTGGATTTGTCTCCGCCCAACATATTGTATAAAGACAAATCATGGTTATTATATGATATCTTTATTTCTTTCATTTTGTGGATGAGATTAGTAGCCGTGGTTTTACTGTATTTACAGCTTACGTATATTTATTATAGGGCTGGCATGTCTACGTTCCTAGTCCTACGTATTTTGGGACTGGGGCTTTACAGATGTGCATTAGGGTTTTGACATATGAAGGAATCTGTCGTCATTATGCGGTGCGGGCTTCTGCGGTGCTGACACGTGGCGAACATTGTGATTCCCTTCAAATGAGATCTCTTGTGATTATCAAAATAACTGAAGGAGGAGACACGTGGCATGTGCCGATTTGCTTGTTCAGATGCAGCTGAGTAAATCTTGGGATTTTATCTCAGATTTGGATTCTGATTGATCCTCGTCTAAGATTTAAATTAATTTGATAAGATATTAATAATGATTAACCGTAAGCCTACCTTTGAGAGAGTCGGTTTAAGCGAACCGACTAGGTGGAACCATGCTTCTTGCGCCTCTGGCGAGGTCTGAGTACTGCTGCGCTTCTGGGACAACGAGTAGACTGTTCTTCTGGAGACAACGGTGCCTCTGTGCGTATGAACGACGAGAAGGCTGTGTTTCGAGTGACAAAGTCACTGTGCTTTAGGGCGACAAGTAGGCTTGTGCTTCAGGTTGACGAGGTTACTGTGCTTTTGGAGCGGCAGGCGGACTTGTGTTGGATGCAAAGGTATCTCCCAAGTCTCGGACGAAAGTTAGTTGAGCTTCTGGATCGGAGCAGAGTGTTACTCCGTTGGAGTTGAGGTGGTGTGAAAACATCACCAGTCTGCGTCTGAGGTTGGCGCCGGAATGTAGTTGCACCTATGGATTGAAGGCCTTGGCTTTGAAGTTTTTTTTAAAGGGCAATGAATGACCACTCATAATGAACGTCTCCCTCTAAATTGCCACTGTTACTTGGGAAATTTCAAGGGTTCCTAGGATAGTCTAGGACTTAATCGAATGAACTTAATTTAATGAGATTCATCGTGCTGAATCCTATGTTCATCCCATTAATGTGGGAATTTTGACCGTCGGCCATGTGACATGCATTTTGGACCACTCCTGCCCTATATAAACGGGAAGTTTCTTCTGAAAAGTCACGTCTTCTTCTTCTTCTTATTCTTCTTTCTTCTTGTCCTTCAATACCATGCTGGATCTAGACTTAGCTTCAAGCGGTGGTTGGCCTTGCCTAAGTCAAATTTTTGTTAAGGATTCCTTCGTTCAAAGGGGCTATACCTTCGTAAAAGAATTTTTGATGAGCCTCAGAACATGTTGGAATGCTTCTCATGAGGAGTTCAAACCTGGACGATACCTTTAAGGTCTTGGAGGTCCTGATGACCTAGCTTGTTGGTGGATGGCCAACCCGGAGAGCCATAGGTTGTGCTATGTCCTGCCCATTTTGGGCTTTGTGACCTGCTGTGCCTTCTGGAAACCCGGGACAATAGCTGCTTCAGGAAGTTGCTCGCTTCAGTCGAGTAGCTGATGCGCTTTTAGAGGGTTGCGCCCACAAGAAAGTCAGAATACGCTTCAATGGAGATCAATCTTCCAGTATGCGTACCAAGAAGAAGGGGGGCTGCGCTTTGACGAAGACTAAAACCCTTGTAGACTCCTTTAGGCTTTGCTGAATCTGTAATCGATCCTTTCTAGAAGAATAGGGTTGGTCCTTTATATGTAGCCCTGATGAATCTGTACTAGACCTTTGTAGACGTGATAATAAAAAAACTTTCCTCCATATCTTTTGTTTTATCTTTTTAACACTCTATCTGCACATTTATATTATTTGCGATGTGGTGGAGGAATATTGTCAGCTGAGATTTTTTATGCTTCTACACTCGTTGCATCCTAGCAACACCAAGATGTACAAGGACGTGCGTGCAACCTTTTGGTGGAACGGCCTAAAGAAAGACGTGACAACTTTTGTGTCACAGTGCATAGCATGTCAACAGGTGAAGGCCGAGCACCAACGACCCGACGGAAAGCTACAAAACCTTGCAATTCCGATGAGGAAGTGTGATGATATCTCTAGGGATTTTATCATAGGCTTTTCGAAGACGTCGCTGGAAAATGATGCGATCTGGGTCATTGTCGATAGATTGACCAAGTTTGTGCATTTATTCGCTATAAAAGTATCCTAGAGCGTCGATCGATTGGCACAGATTTACATCGATGAGATTATTCGACTTTATGGGGTACCGGCTACGATCATTTCGGACAGAGATGGGCAATTTATGTCATGTTTCTGGACGAGTCTGCAGGCGGCGCTGGGCACCAAGCTGAATTTTAGCTCCATGTACCAACCACAAACCGACGGCCAAATAGAGGGAGAAAATCAGATCCTGAAAGACCTGTTGCGTCTGTGTACGATAGATTTGAAGACTAGTTAGGATATATATTTGTCGCTTGTGGAGTTTGCGTACAACAACAGTTATCAATCAAGCATCCAAATGGTCCCTTACGAAGCACTTTACGGGAGGAAGTGTCGATCTCTGATATGTTGGGACGAAGTTGGAAAGTGACACGTGCTCGGACCGGAGCTGGTGGAACAAGCTGTCAAAAAGGTTCGTATGATTCGAGACAGACTCCGTATTTCACAAAATTGACATAAAAGCTATGTGGACACTCTTCGACGACCGTTAGAGTTCTTGGTCGAGGACCATGTATTCCTAAAAGTGATGCCGATGCGGGATGTTATGCGGTTCGGAGTTAAAGGCAAATTAAGTCCAAGATTCGTAGGCCCCTTCGAGATCCTCGAGAGAGTGGCGACCGTTGCTAATCGGATCACGCTACCCCCTGTCCTCGCTGAAGTGCACAACATCTTCTACGTCTGTCAACTTCAGAAGTACGTGCACGATCCACGTCACGTGGTTAGCTTCGATTAGTTGGACCTGCGCTGCGCTCCGATCCGACTTATTATACTCAGAGGAGCCTGTACAAATTTTGGATCGTAAGAAAAAGGTCCTGCAAAATTGGTCGATGTCTTTCGTTCGCTTGATGTGACACAACCATTCAGTTGAGGCATCGACGTGGGAGCTAGAGTCAGAAATGAAAAAGAAATACCCTTCGCTGTTCATAAATTAAGGTCAGACCCTTGTTTTTAAGTTTCAAGAAAAAATATTTTCTTAATGGTATATTATGTTGTGCCCCGATCGTGTAAAGGCGAAGCACTATATAATAGGCTCGTAGTGTAAGCCCCCTAAATTTTTGAAATTTATTTTCGAATTTTCTAAATAATTTATTCTCGATAATTTATTTTATTTAATTAATTTTTGATCATTAATTGCTCTTTACCGTGACTTGGATTTCTAGAGCATCAGGGATGCCAGTCTCTGGAAACTTTCTTCTTGAATTTTGTAGTAGACAAGATTATCTTCATGTTGATATTTTATGTCCTACTCGAACTTGTTCCCTTGTGCTCCATTTGCTTCGCGCAACTTTTAGGTCTATTTAGACCAATTTATCGTCTGTCGTAATTTGTGATTTAATATCCAACTTAATTTCGGGACCCGACATCGGTCCAATCTAGTCGACCCAATATATGGCCCTGGCCTGTTTTCAGTCTACTATGCATATGCCACTTGTGTGCCACCGAATTGATCTCCCTTGTGCTCCCATTTCATCCGTGATTTTAATTGGTTTAAATTATTATTTTAATTAAATCTTGGCCCCAAGCTTGTCCAAACTTGACCGAACCGGATCCAACGCCCAACCAGATTTTATGTTATCCCCTTATGAACACCCCCACACAATTCCTCTTTTTCCTATTTTAAAATATTCCTTTCTCTTTTATTTTATAAATATCTCTTTCTCTCTCCATTTTAAATATATATATATATATATATATATATATATATATATATTTATATATATATATATAAATATATATATAACTCTCTCTCTCATCCTCACCTCACTCTCTCTCCTAACGCACCCCTATGTGCAGCCGACCTACACCCCCCCTCTCTCATTCTCTCTCTCTAAATATCTTCTAAATATCTCTCTCTCTATCCCTCTTTTTATAATATATACACACACACACACACACATATATATATATATATATATATATATATATATATATATATATATATATATATATATATATATATTATATAATCTCTCTCTCTCTCTTCTCTCCCATCACTCACCCACCCCATCACCATCAGCCCACTCCCTCTCTCCCTCCAGCCGACAAGCACCCTCCCCATTCTTCTTCTTCACTTCTTCTTCTCCATCCCTCCTCTTCTTCTTCCTCCCATCACCATTAACCAATACCATCACCTTCCCTTCACCACCACCATCACCACCTTCATCACCAACACTATTACCACCTCCTCCACAACTGCCGCCGTGCCGTCGCCGCCTTGGCCGTGCCGCCGCCGCCTTGGCCGTGCCGTCGCCGCCCTGGCCGCACATACAGCAGTGCACTGTGCTGCAGCAACATCCAGCAGCTGCGGTAGCAGCAAACAGCAATAGCGGCACCAGCAGCTGCATGTTGCTGTGCGGGTGGCCGTGCACCACCGCACGCCACCGCGTGGCCGACCACCCATGGCCGAGCGACCCGTAGGCGACCACCCCCGGGCCAGCGCTTCCTTCCCCGACGCACGACATGGGCTATTCATGCGTTTCGCACGAAATCCCGGCGTGACGCGTGCGGGTTGAATCTAGAAATGGAGTTCGAAGCAGCAACTTCGCGTACGTTTCTCGAGAAATCCAACCGTTGGATCGATGATTTCTTTGCTCCGTCTCAATCTTGGTATATACCCTTTTATCCCTCTCAAATTTCATCCGTTAATTTCGTCGTTTGATAGATCAATATCGGCCACCAATTTGACGTTTTAATTTGAACTGTTTTTGGACTGTTTCGTGGAGCCGACTTCGTCAACTCGTAACTCTGCCGTTGCAGCTCCGTCTGGCGTGCCACCGGTTCCTGTGCGTATCTGGAATAACCCTCTTCCTGCCATTTCAATTTCGTTTCATTGTGAGCACGTTTGATTGGTTGAATTCGACGCCAAAGTTTGCCGTCCGAATTCGTAATTTCCAAGTTGTAAAATTTTGTTTTTGAACCCGGGACTCCGAATTTAATTTCTGACACCATTAGTAGACTCGTGGCGTCGTTCTGGCATGTTTTTATATAAAGTTTGTTAGATTTGGAGGACGTGAGCCCTAGCACGCATTCGGTGCAAAACGGGCCCCAAAGTCCGGGTCAACGGGACTTTTTGACACCGGCTCATCGGAATCCAATTCCGGATATACCGTTGTGTTCGTATCATCATTCTGGACTTTTTGACATATAATTTGCTAGGTTTTGGTGGACATTGGTTCCGGCACGTATTTCGGTGCAAGTCGGATACCAATATCCGGGTCAACGGATCATTTTGAGATCGGCTCATCGGAATCCAATTCTGGATATACCGTTGAGTTCGTATCGTCATTTTGGACTCGTCGACATATAATTTGCTGAGTTTTGAGGACATTGGCTCCGACACGCTTTTCTGTGCAAATCGGATTCCAATATCTGGGTCAACGAACCAATTTGAGATCGGGTTATCGGAATCCAATTTCGGATATACCGTTGAGTTCCTATCGTCACTCTGGATTCGTTGACCTATAATTTGTTAGGTTTAGTGCACTTTTATTTTGATACATTTTTCGGTGCAAAGTGGGTCCGACGCGGACACTATTTTGAACCAAAATTACTTTTTTGTCCCTGTGTCTAAATTGGACTTATGGATAGGCTATCCTAGCTGATTTGACCATTCTGGACACGTTGGTGACGTTTGTTTTATCATCTGACAATATTTGTAGATATTTTTCTGTGTATTACCTTTTATTATAATTAATTCTTATTTAGTTCGTATTTCGAAATTAGTAGAACGAAACTGAGATCAGTCGATTTCAGTGATCTCACATCGCTGAAATTGGCAAGATAATCATGTGGATCATTGAGATAAGATGATTAACCTTAATGTTGATTATCTTATCTCGATTTACGTATCATAGGTTTCGATGTACGAATAACGAGGTACAACTTGATATTTTAATTCTTAATTTAGAGTGATCCTGTTTGACCAAGATATATTGTATCTTGGTAGATAAATATTTGGAATAGTATGCTTAGGCTAGTTTTGACCTTGGTTGACCAAGTTTGACTGCTTTGACCAAAGTCAACTATCAGTCCACACTTGGCCTAGAAATGTCTAGAACTTGACCAGAGTTGACCAGTTGACTAAAAGTCAACTGTAAGTCAACCATTGTCCCAGTTTGACCTAGTTTGACTTGGTTTGACTTCCTGTGACCTAGTTTGACCTAGTGTGACTCAGTGTGACCTGGTTTGACTTAGTTGACTGAGTCTGACCTAGATTGCGTAGCTTATACTATAGAATCAAACTAAACATTGTTGAACCCTAATTAGCTTATATATATCTCATCTTTAGGTCTGTCACATCACTCTGAGCATCGACCCCATATGACAGCTCAAGACCGCAGGCGAGTACATTCACTGATAGTTTTTATTGTCTTGACATCTGCTATATCCGATTCAGTTGTAGTGTCTTACTCGATTTCCAGTCACGATAATTCACGGACTAGTATACGTTGGATCATGACATGAGATATTGTTCCTGGATTTTCTTGGTATATATGTACATTTCCTATCTTGTTCCCTGTACTTGTATAGACACCGATTCCTGAGAGGGAGTAGCTATCCTCTTAGGGAATCCTGTGTCATGACGTATCATATCCAGGTCCATTATACTATTCGAGGATGGGAAATTATTAGGGGTTATGTGATCAAAGCCACCCTGTCACTATATTCTTGTGCTCGTGCCACTCTCCCCTCACTTGGGGTATAGCGAGATCCTATTTACCTTGTGCTCGCTATCCAGGTTGGCCGGCATGACCCTTCCCAGATTTTCTTGTGATTGTCGGGCCAAATGGATAGCCTGTCCTGTCACTTATGCCAAGCCGATCACATAACGCTCTAACAATTTAAGGCACATTTTATATTTACTTTATCTTATCTTATATCCTTCTCTGTTCTATATTTAGTACTTTCTCACCATGCTATGATATACAGTTACTCACATGTTTTACATGCCCATACATTGTACCTTGATGGGAGACTAAGTTCTGCTCGGGAGAAGGGTTACACCCTGGTCCTTGTTTGGTTTAAGGGTTGTAACTCAGCTTCCGAACGGTTCCCAAGTCTTCCTATATCTTTGTTTTATATTTTATTATACTGTCTCTTATAGAATTTGTCAATTCACATGAAACTGCTGTTAGTGCTTGTACTTGCTCATTTTCCTGACAGGATACCGTTGATAATATTTTAGGAGTTGTTATACCATCATTGGACTTCATGATGTTGCTAGCTGAGGTGGATCTCACTATCCTCCTATGTGAGTTGCCTGGTAGTTATCCTTAGTTGGTCTTGTTTTTCCTTCTGTATTTTCCTGTCTTATGATTCCTTCTAGTAGTTTCTATTGTTCTTGTGCCTTAGTTATCTTTCCTGTCTTATCTTCTTTAGATGTTGGGTTGTGATTGTGTACATTTGTAGTTCATGGACCTTCTAGATGTAGTGTATATTTTTGGGTACTAGACAGCGTTCTACCGCCGATACTGCGGCGTAGGCTGGGCGTGGCCTACGTATTCGTATTCGTATATCCGGGTACGGGTCGTGACACATTTTTAGTGGTGGTCCATGCGGGTCAGTCTTTACAATTAATGCAAAGTCGTGGTAGTACTTGAGCTTTTCTGTACTACTGCGAGCCTGCCCTAGGATTAAGGTTGAGTCATGGAATATTTTAGAAATTTGGTACTCAGTCACATATTAGGAACTCTTGGTAGATTCCTGGGATGACCCCTGGGAATCTTATTTTGAACTTTTCGAAACTTTTTCCATTTGTTCTTGTCCGTCCTGATTTCTGAAACATCTGTCCGTTATCAACTTTATTACTTCTTGGGATGAGTTTGTGGACCCCAGAGGGAAGGTATAAGTTGAACTTATATATCTTCTAGGTTGAGACGAGAATATGATTTGCTAGTCTCATATCAGGTTAGGATTGTTTTAAATTATATTCCAATGATTTCCTTTTATCTTGACCTAGATAGTATCTTTGGACATCTCCTGAGAATTTTCTTCTAAACTCTACCTCGAGATCTGTTTCCGCTAGTTTCCATCTACTTATCCTTGATTCGTTGTTGAAAATTTTGAATCTTGATGTTTGTTGTTGACTTCGATGTTGATTCTGTTTGAAGATAAGTTTCTCTGGTTTGAGTTAAGATATTCTGATAAACATATTTTATGAGGACGATGGGAACGGTAAATGTCTACTTTATTCATGGGGTTTAGAATTTATCGCAGCCATATTAGCTAGCATGACAGGGACATAGAGCCTGATTTTGGATATACTATCTTAGTTATGGAATTTAGATTCTCTTGCAGCCACACCGGTTGGCGTGGTAAGGAATCTAGATGACATGATTATAGGGTGTATACCTTAGTTATGGACTCTATTGTTTATTGCAGCTATGCTTACTAGCGTAGCGTAAATTCTGGCAGCATGGTTTTGGATAGACGTGTATGGTTATCAGGTCGTATCTTAAATTGATTCACTTCTTTTTGACCAAATGATGAGGACAATTCATACCCTTATTTCTCGACTTATCATTCATTTTTTCTCATCGTATGATGATTTTCTCATCTTGCCATTATTTCCTTTGACTTGCTTAGCTATGTCTTCATTACACCAATCACCTATCTCATATCTACATCTGTCATCTACACTTGAAACTCTGAAAATTTTGAAATTTTCATATCTCAATTGTTTCTTAAATTTTGATACTATTAAGATTTTGATTCCCTTCTGTCCATGACCAATCAATTTTGGTCGTCTTGTTTATCGTGCCAAAGAGTCTTGGTTGCTGACTAGACTCTGGATGACTTCAAAATCCTTTGTGACTTGGATTTTTATCCTTGGATGCTCGTGCCCAGCCTTCGTTGATCTTATTCTACATCTTGTCCAAATTCTGATTTATTCGAAAGTTGATCAACTTAGATCGTGTTGAGACAAATTTCTTTATCGTGGTTGGATTTCAATGCTATTAACCCTCGTGCATTGACTTCCGATTTTGATCATGTTTGGATTTTGGACACTCGTGTCTAAATTCTTTTTGACCTTGATTTCATTTCCTGATTACATCCAAATTCTTTGTGATTAGTCGCGCCTAGATGACATGGCATGACTAAGACAACTTGGGATTTCCTTGACCGTGATTTTAACGATCATAACTATATATTTTATCTTGCCTCAGACTCGTGCCTAAATTTTTTGACTTCAATCACGACTAACTAGTGTGACTACGAAATTAGTCGTGTTAGAATTAAACATGTTTGACTTTCTACCGTGCCTAATTGACTTGGGTTCCTTCCAATATTGTGCTTTTAAGACCGTGATTTTGAATTCATGATTTATCGTCTTTCACAACTGAACTTGGATCTTGATCGTGCTTATGTGACCTATAATCTGATTTCTATCAAATCTATCTCTCAATCGTGCTATACTCAAAATTTTCTCCCCATTTGCTTCTCTTAGCCCTGTTTTAGATCATGACTATCCGACTTTGATTTTCATGATCTTGATAATCTTAACCTCAAATCGTGCTAATAATCTTGAATCATAATCGACTGTGTCGAAATAGATCTCCTTCGTACTTGAATTTTGATTCTTTAGTCACTCGTGCTCAGGTTTCATACCTGATCATGACTAGGTTTGCGATTTTCGTCACTCTACTCTACTTCGTGCCTAAGTGGTTAATCATTCCAAAATTCTTGAACGCGTCTGGGTCTTGATTTCATACATGAACAGGTGGTTAAATTCTCGATCACTGTTTGTGCTAAGTATTGTTATTCCTAACAATACCTAACCACATCACTTTCGTCTTGATCGTGCCTATGTATAACCCTAAATCTAATTTCATCGAGCTGAAATCCTGTTAATCAAATTTTTGACTTGATTGTAATCGGACGAAGCTCAAGTTTTGAATTCGTTGTCATACCTCTATCGTGCCAAGTGAACTTAGACTATTTCTAATTTTAATCACGTTCGAACTTGGATCGTATTTCATGATTTTATTAATCATACTCCTTAATCTTTGATCGGGCCTATAAGACCTTGACTTCGATTTTGTTGTGTCAGAAATTTCATCTCAACCATGCCAAACCTTGTTTGGGTCATGGTTAGCTTTTCATTTTGATCGGGCATGTACGACTTTCAGGTTGATTCTCCATCAACCTAAGTCCTACAAATCACCCCGTACTTGAACTTCATTTATATCTTCGATTATCCTCATCGTCTTTAAAATCTTGTCCAAATGACTTGACTTATTTTGAAATCAAGCACATATGATTTTGTTCGTATCATGATTCTATCGTGCCAAATCCCTCATCGTGTCTGAACAATTTTGAATTGATTTTCTTGATCGTGTAAAACTCGCCATTCTTGGATCGTGCCTAAAATATTGCTTAAATCTTCTATCATATTTTAACCCCACTACCAACCTTTAATTTCGAGGATGAAATTTTTATAAGGCGGGTAGGATGTAAGCCCCCTGAATTTTCGGGATTTATTTTCGAATTTTCTAAATCATTTATTCTCGATAATTTATTTTATTTAATTAATTTTTGATCATTAAATGCTCTTTACCGTGACTTGGATTTCTAGAGCATCAGGGATGCCAGTCTCTGGAAACTTTCTTCTTGAAGTTTGTAGTAGACGAGATTATCTTCATGTTGATATTTCGTGTCCCACTTGAACTTGTTCTCTTGTGCTCCATTTGCTTTGCGCAACTTTCAGGTCAATTTAGACCAATTTATCGTCTATCGTAATTTGTGATTTAATTTCCAACTTAATTTCGGGACCCGACATCGGTCCAATCTAGTCGACCCAATATATGGCCCTGGCCCGTTTTGAGTCTACTATGCACGTGCCACTTACGTGCCACCGAATTGATCTCCCTTGTGCTCCCATTTTATCTGTGATTTTAATTGGTTTGAATTATTATTTAATTAAATCTTGGCCCCAAGCTTGTCCAAACTTGACCGAACCGGATCCAACGCCCAACCAGATTTTATGTTATTCCCTTATGAACACCCCCACACAATTCCTTTTTTTCCTATTTTAAAATATTCCTTTCTCTTTTATTTTATAAATATCTCTTTCTCTCTCCATTTCAAATATATATATATATATATATATATATATAATATATACATATATATATATATATATATATATATAACTCTCTCTCTCATCCTCACCTCACTCTCTCTCCTAACTCACCCCTATGTGCAGCCGACCTACACCCCCTCTCTCTCTAAATATCTTCTAAATATCTCTCTCTTCCTTTTTATATAATATATATACACACACATATATATTATATATAATATCTCTCCCTCCTCTCCCATCACTCACCCACCCCATCCCCATCAGCCCACTCCCTCTCTTTCTCCAGCCTACAAGCACCCCCCATTCTTCTTCTTCACTTCTTCTTCTCCATCCCTCCTCTTCTTCTTCCTCCCATCACCATTAACCAACACCATCACCTTTCCTTCACCACCACCATCACCACCTTCATCACCAACACCATTACCACCTCCTCCACAACCGCCGCCGTGCCACCGCCGTCCTGGCCGTGCACACAGCAGCGTGCTGCGCTACAGCAACAGCCAGCAGCTGCGGCAGCATCAAACAGCAATAGCGGCAGCAGCAACTTCATGTTGCTGCGCGGGTGGCCGCGCACCACCGCGCGCTGCAGCAACTTCATGTTGCTGCGCGGGTGGCCGCGCACCACCGCGCACCACCCCGCGCCACCGCGTGGCCGGCCACCCTTGTCCGGGCACCCCCGGGCCAGCGCTTCCTTTCCCGACGCACGACATGGGCTATTTGTGCGTTTTGCAAGAAATCACGACGTGACGCGCGCGGGTTGAATCCAAAAACAGCGTTCGAAGCAGCAACTTCGTACACGTTTTTCAAGAAATCCGATCGTTGGATCGACGATTTCTTCATTCCGTCTCAATCTCGGTATATACCCCTTCATCTCTCTCAAATTTTATCCGTTAATTTCGTCGTTTGATAGATCAAAACCGGCCACCAAGTTGACGTTTTAATTTGAACTATTTTTAAACAGTTTTATGGAGCCGACTTCGTCAGCTCGTAACTCCGCCGTCGTAGCTCCGTCTTGCATGCCACCAGTTCCTGTACATAGCTGATATAACCCTCTTCCTGTCATTTCAATTTCGTTTCATTGTGAGCACGTTTGATTGGTTAAATTCGACGCCAAAGTTGGCCGTCCGAATTTATAATTTCCAAGTTGTAAAATTCTGTTTTTGAACCCGGGACTCCGGATTTAATTTATGACACCACCAGTAGACTCGTGGAGTCGTTCTGGCACGTTTTCATATAAAGTTTGTTAGATTTGGAGGACGTGGGCCCTGGCACGCATTCGGTGCAAAGTGGACCCCACAGTCCGGGTCAACGGGACTTTTTGACACCGGCTCATCGGAATCCAATTTCGGATATACTGTTGGGTTCGTATCATCATTCTGGACTCATTGATATATAATTTACTATGTTTTGGTGGACATTGGTTTCGGCATGCATTTCGGTGCAAGTCGGATACCAATATCCGGGTCAACGGGTCATTTTGAGATCGGCTCATCGGAATCCAATTCTGGATATACCGTTGAGTTTGTATCGTCATTCTGGACTCGTCGACATATAATTTACTGAGTTTTAAGAACATTGGCTCCGACATGTTTTTCCGTGCAAATCGGATTCTAATATCCGGGTCAACGGTCCAATTTGAGATCGGGTCATCGGAATCCAATTTTTGATATACAGTTGAGTTCGTACCGTCATTCTAGATTCGTGGACATATAATTTGTGAGGTTTAGTGCACTTTTATTCCGGCATATTTTTCGGTGCAAAGCGGGTCCGACACGGACACCGTTTTGACCCAAAATTATATTTTTGCCCCTTTGTCCAAATTGGACTTATGGATAGACTATCCTACTGGATTTGACCATTCTGGACACGTTGGTGATGTTTGTTTTATCATCCGACAATGTTTGTAGATATTTCTCTGTGTATTACCTTTTATTATAATTTATTCTTATTTAGTTCGTATTTCAGAATTAGTACAACGAATCTGAGATCAGTCGATTCCAGTGATCTCACATCGCTGAAATTGGCAAGATGATCATGGGGATCATTGTGATAAGATGATTAACCTTAATGTTGAATATCTTATCTCGATTTACGTGTCGTAGGTTTCGATGTACGAATAACGAGGTACAACTTGATATTTTAATTCTTAATTTTGAGTGATCCTGTTTGACCAAGATATATGCTATCTTGGTCGATAAATATTAGAAATAGTATGCTTAGGCTAGTTTTGACCTTGGTTGACCAAATTTGACTGCTTTGACCAAAGTCAACTATCTGTCCACACTTGGCCTATAAATGTCTAGAACTTGACCAAAGTTTACCAGTTGACTAAAAGTCAACTATAAGTCAACCATTGTCCCAGTTTGACCTAGTTTGACATGGTTTGACTTCCTGTGACCTAGTTTGACCTAGTGTGGCTCAGTGTGACCTAGTTTGACTTAGTTGACTGAGTCTGACCTAGATTGCGTAGCTTATACTATAGAATCAAGCCTAACATTGTTGAACCCTAATTAGCTTATATATATCTCATCTTTAGGTCTGTAGCATCACTCTAAGCATCGTCCCCATTTCACAGCTCAGGACCGCAGGCGAGTACATTCACTGATAGTTTTTATTGTCTTGATATCTGCTATATCCGATTCAGTTGTAGTGTCTTACTCGATTTCCAGTCAAGATAGATCACGAACTAGTATATGTTGGATCATGACATGAGATATTATTCCTGGATTTTCTTGGTATATATGTACATTTCCTGTCTTGTTCCCTGTACTTGTATAGACATCGATTCCTGAGAGGGAGTAGCTATCCTCTTAGGGAATCCTGTGTCATGACATGTCATGTCCAGGTCCATTATAATATTCGGAGATGGGAAATTATTAGGGGTTAGGTGATCAAAGCCACCCTGTCACTATATTCTTGTGCTCGCGCCACTCTCCCCTCACGTAGGGTGTAGCGAGATCCTATTTACCTTGTGCTCGCTATCCAGGTTGGCCAGTATGACCCTTCCCAGATTTTCTTGTAATTGTCGGGCCAAGTGGATAGCCTGTCCTGTCACTTATCCCAAGCTGATCACATAACGCTCTAATAATTCATGGCACATTTTATATTTACTTTATCTTATCTTATATCTTGCTCTGTTCTACATTCAGTACTTTCTCACCATGCTATGATATACAGTTACTCACATGTTTTACATGCCCTTACATTGTACCTTGATGGGAGACTAAGTTCTGCTCGGGAGAAGGGTTACAACCCCGGTCCTTGTTTGGTTTAAGGATTATAACTCAGCTTCCGAACGGTTCCCAAGTCTTCCTATATCTTTGTCTTGTATTTCATTATACTGTCTCTTATAGAATTTGTCAATTCACATGGAACTGCTGTTAGTGCTTGTACTTGCTCATTTTCCTGACAGGATACCGTTGATAATATTTTAGGAGTTGTTATACCATCATTGGACTTCATGATGTTGCTAGCTGAGGTGGATCTCACTATCCTCCTATGTGAGTTGCCTGGTAGTTATCCTTAGTTGGTCTTGTTTTTCTTTCTTTATTTTCCTGTCTTATGATTCCTTCGAGTAGTTTCTATTGTTCTTGTGCCTTAGTTATCTTTCCTATCTTATCTTCTTTAGATGTTGGGTTGTGATTGAGTATATTTGTAGTTCATGGACCTTCTAGATGTAGTGTATATTTTTCTGGTACTAGACAACGTTCTACCATCGATACTGCGGCATAGGCTGGGCATAGGCCACGTATTCGTATCTGTATATCCGGTGCGGGTCATGACACGTAGCAAGTCAGACATTTTCGAAACATCAATGGCTAGTTTGACTCAGTAACGAGTTTGGTATAAGAAAACCTTTGGACATCAATAGAATCGATTTGGACCAATAATATTAGAACCGTTCCAACTGTAAACCCACTTTCCAAATTTTTTTTTACTTTTTAAATTATTTTATTTCTTTATGATTAATTTTATGATCATTGGAAGTCATGGCAAAGCTTGTAGGTGAGATATGACCATATTAAGGTCATATGACCTCTAGATAGCTTATATATATATATATATATATATATATATATATATATATATATATATATATATTAGCTATTTTATATTTTTCTATAATTTTTAGATATTTTTAGATATTTATTTTATGAAGGTTTAGTAAGGCTTCCAAGATTTACTGCAGGGTCATTTAGGGCTATATTAAGACCATGTATTTTTATTTAGCTCTAGAAGGTTATAAATATTTTCTATAATTTTCTACAACTTTCTATAATTTTTATGAATTTATTTAGGATTGTTTGGCTTTAAATTGATTTTTAAATCAATTTAGGAAAAACTGTGACATTGTTAGCGCCGGGCGGCTCACTTGTCAGTCGCACAGTGCTGTGGACCGGGCCTAGCTGTCAGCGGCACAGGCTGCTGACTCAGCCACTTTCCAATTATGGAGACGGTTCATTAGCCGACTTTCCTAGCCGGCTGGCCATCCAGCCCTCCATTCTTTGAGTGGGACGCATTGTATGTTTCCATGTGGCAAGCCGCGCTCCACTACCTCCCTTTAGCCAAGCCGCTCTCTTTCTCTCTCGCTCTCTCTCTCTCTCTCTCTCTATATATATATATATATATATATATATATGATCAGTTTTCTGAAAACCCTATTATTCTTTGGCCGTTTTTGAGAGAATTGATCTTCGTGATTCCCCGACATCCCGAAGCGATTACGGACAGCCCGACCTCATTTTTGTGCACCATTTTTTTAATTTCAATCGTCTCGAGGTTACCTTTTAGAATGTATAAATTATTTACTGATATTTTACTTGTGAATTTTTGGAGAATTATTTGAGTGTTGGTTGTCCAAAACACGATCCATCGTACGGTTATCGAGATCTCGGGGGATCTTGAACTCCGATTTGTGATCCATTTGAAGTTTTGGAAAGTTGACACCATGATCTTCGATATATAATTTTTCCAGAAATTCAAAATTCATTTAGTATTCTATGTATTACGTTGAACTCAGATTTGATCGGTAAATCACCGATTTGGTCACGGTTAGCCATAACAGCTATAACTTTTGACCAAATCGTAATTTTGTGGCATGGTCAATTCTGTTACACTCGTGGCACTGAAATCTACCAAGATGCACTTTCAAAATCTCGAGTTCATAAAGTTTGACTAGTTAGTCAACGGTATGCCTCAATTTCTTTGCGTTGGTTACCAAAATTGGAACCGTGACTTTCTATAGCCAAAGTTCCTTATTTAAATTATACTTTAGATTATTATTAAATTAGATTAGTTTTTAAGTAATTTCTTTCAGAATTAAATAATAATATTATTATTATTAGTATTTAAGTATCGCTTATTGACCTTAAAATATTATTATAATATTTTCTACCTATATTATAGTTTTGACCTAAATATGATTTTTTTTCTAGTTCCAAAATATTATTTAAAATATTTTGACTAATAGTTTTCAAATATCAACACGTATTTTTAAAAATAGTTATATAAAATTCTCTTCGATTTCTATCTTGATCGTGAATGGTCATACGTTCCTATTTCTTGCGATTCTGACTACTTCATATCGGCCCTAGGCTAATTGGACCATCCCGGACCCAATAGCACAGGCGGTTTCATCGTTAGAGGCTATCTTGCATAGTTATGACATTCACGACAATTCTGTGCCAATATGATCAAGTCACATCACTGCAACTTAATTGAGGCAAGTACGCTATTACTTTATGTGCTTCTTATATTATAATAATATCTTTTACTGTCTTTTACTGAGTATCTAGATTGTGATACGATTATGACACGATAGGCTTGATTGTATCATTACTCGTTTATTGACTGTTTAGTAAGTCGGGAGAGAAAATACTAAGTTGACGTGTGAACAAATCCCAATGAATGTTTATGGAATAATAGCTAAGTCATACACGTCACGTATGAGTTAGCCGTACCAAAATTGAATGATAGCCATCAATGATATGCTATATTAGCTAACCGTTCACATGTCGAAAGGTATTTCAAAGCACTTTTTGATTAGTTTTACTTATTCATGTGCATTTTCCAGTTGCCTTGATTCATACATGTTCCTGCTAGTAGTTCTTGTACATGCTATCATTTCTGGTTTATATACATGTTCTTTTACTGTTACATTGCATCTATATTGTCTAGCTTTAGTTTGTATTAAGTTATATAAATGCAATAGGATTGTACCTTACTTCTTTCCTGACTGGATCATTACAGGTGACTTGGCATGCTTCCTACCTTCGTGCTATGGACTATACGGAGGAGATAGAGACCTTAGAGACCGACCTTAGATTCTAGATAGATTAGATAGATCTTTTATTTAAATGTTTAGCAGTTGTTCCCGAATACAATTTTAATGTACTATTGGATTTATAATTTAAAATTGTTATGAACAAGCATATAGATGTGATTTTATTGTATTTGAGATTGATATTGAGACCTAGACAGAGTAATACCGCCGATGCTGCAATGTAGGCTGGACTTGCCATGCACTCGTATCCCGAAAAGTGGATGCAGGTCGTGATAAGTTTTTTAGTGGCCCAAGCAGGTTTGTTTTTGCAAATTGTACAAACTCGCGATAGTACCTATATTAGTCATATTACTGCGAGCCTACGACTAGAAAATGCTCATTTACAATTAGGATTGATGTGATCTTTAGGAGAATGACTAGAACTAGGAGTCCCTTATTCAATTTAACTGTTGGGTAGTTAAAGCTGCTATATAGGTCATGTAATTTAGGTATAAATTTATTTAATTATAAATCCTATTAGTAAACTTGAAGAATTTTCCTAGAAGGATAGGTTATTTTGTTTTGATATGAAAGTAGGATCAAAGGTGGGTAGACTATTCGCTTGGTAAGTTAGGCCTTCCTAGAATTCATGCTCTAACCTTGATAAATTGTTCAAATTTTTTTCTGCCTCTTTAGATATCATCCTCATATCATAAGTCTGAATTACTCATTTACTTCCGATTTTGCCATAAGGAATTATTTTTATAATTTCTTATTCTGTTACCCATATATTAATCTCGAGTAAGTTTTTCTCTCAATAATTTGAATATCCATGAAATAGGGAATAGAAATTTGTACTTGTCTTTAGTCATTATCTTTCTTAATCGATCGCCTTATACTTGAAGGATAGATAATTACACTTTTTCTATCTTGATCACCTTGGAATTTGTTTGAATTTCTAGAAGCTCCTTTGAAATTCATATAGACAGAGTTTGAAAGAATATTATGAATCTTACAATGTCATGGCAGATGGGCATTGTCGCCATTTATTTGAATTATGGAGACTGCGGGTTCACTACAGCCAACAGCACATTGGCAAAGCATGACACCTAAATTGAAGTAATTTCAGGTAAGTGTAGGTTATCGAATATTATTAAGACTATGTCTTAGTTTTTCTATTTTATCATTGATTTATTATGTCAATATTGGATAGAGTTGATAGAGTATTCAATACCTTATTCTTATTTGATTCATGAAATCAAGGATTTACTGCAGCCAGATGTAGACTGGCGAGGCATAAATTTTTGGTAAAATGACTTCATATATACATATCGTTTTCAAATATTATAGATAATACGTCCTTTTTGGCATATGACTATTTCATGGTTCGTAATTTCATGCAAGCTCACTCAAAATTGAGTTAGTTCTTATCATTTTCTTTCTTGAACCTTTCTTTCATATCTTCTATTTTCATATCATTATTAGGTTTTCTAGTGTCTTTTAACCCTATCTTTCTATTCCACTAGATTCATAATCGTACTTAGATTTTAAATTTATGATCGTGTCCAAATTAATTGGTTTAGTAACGAATCATGCCAAAACATTTTTGATTTGATCATTCTTAAACGACTTTGATCATGACTAAACTATTTTGACTATTATCATAGTCGTGCCTATATTTCAACTCTATTATTGCTAATATTTAGATTTTCATTCCAATCTTGCTCATGATTATTTTGATAATATTCATATTCGTGCCAAATTTTAATCATGCTTGGATGACTAGCATGATTAGCCTTGATTGTAACTACATCATACTTGTATCTAAGTGATTTAATCATGTTAGACTTGGTCTAAATTTTGATCGTTGATCATGCTTACCTAATTTTAATTAGTATTAATCATGCCTAATGACTTTTCTCGTTTAGATAATCCTATTTCGGTTGTATCCTTAAGCATGCTTAGATTTTAATCTTGACTAGATCCTTTGACCATGTAATTTGGTCATATTTTGATCGTGCCTAAACAATTGATCGTGCTAAATTGATTTCATTGATCTTCCATAAACAAACATTTAATCGCGACTCAATCACTTTGGGTATATTTTAATCATGCCAAATCGCATCCTTCCTTAAGGTTTCGATTATATCCGCGATTACGCTTATCTAATTTTGATTATTAATTGTATCATTTTTCTTGATTATATTATTAGTAGTGCCTAATCGTATACTTTGAAGTTTCGAGGACAAAATTTTTCTAAGGTGGGTAGATTTTTAAGACCACTTCTCAAATTTTTTTTAAATTTTTTTATTTATTTTATTTGATTATGATTAATTTTATGATCATTGGAAGTCATGCCGAAGCTTGTATGTGAACTATGACTATATTAAGGTCATATGACCTCTAGATAGCTTATATATGTTTTTTTAGCTATTTTATATTCTTATATAATTTTTAGATATTTATTTTATGATGGTTTAGTATTTTAAAGGCTTCAAGATTTACTATAGGGTTATTTGGGGCTATATTGGCACCAAGTATTTTTATTTAGGCTATAGAAGGTTGTAAATATTTTTTATAATTTTTAATAATTTTTTGGAAATTTTAGGAATTTATTTGGGTTTATTTGGCTTTAAATTGATTTTTAAATCAATTTGGGAAAAAGTATTACACAGTCAGCGCCAGGCGGCCCACTAGTCAGCCGCACAACGCTGTGGGCCAGGCCCAGCTATCAGCAACATAGGCCGTTGACTCGGCCACATTCCAATTATGGAGACGGTTCATTAGCCGACTTTCCTAGCCGGCTGGGCATCCAGCCGTACATTCTTTGATCGGGATGCGCTGGATGTTGCCACGTGGCAAGTCGCGCTCCACCGCCTCCCTTTAGCCAAGCTGCTCTCTCTATCTCTCTCTCTCTTTCTCTTTATATATATATATATATATATATATATATATATATATATATATTTATATATATATATATTTTTATATATATATATATATATATATATATATATATATATATATATATGATATATATATATATATATATATATATATATATATATATGATAAGTTTTCCAAAAACCCTATTATTCTTTAGTCGTTTTTGAGAGAATTGATCTCGGTTATTTCCCGACTTCCCAAAGTGATTGCGGACAGCCCTGACCTAGTTTTTTAGTGTAGTTTTTTTTGTTAAAATTATCTCCAGGTCAAATTTTAGAATATATAACTTATTTGCTAAAATTTTGCTTGTTAATTTTTGAAGAAATATTTGAGTGTTGGTTGTCCAAAACTCGACCCATCACACGTTTTCGAGATTTCGGGGGATCTCGAACTCCAATTTGCAATCTGTTTAACGTTATGGAAAGCTGATATGACGATCTTCAGCATATAATTTTTCCAGAATTTTAGAATTGATTAGTATTTTGTTTATTACATTGAACTTAGATTTTTTCGGTAAATCATAAATTTTGTCACGGTTAGCCATAATGGCGATAACTTTTGACCAAATCATAAATTTGTGGCACGGTCGATTCTGTTACACTTGTGGCCCTGAAATATTTTAAGATGCACTTTCAAAATCTCAATTTCATAACGTTTGACTAGTTAGTCAATGGTATGCCTCGATTTGCTTGTCATGGTTACCAAAATTAGAACAATGACTTTATATAGCCAAAGTTCTGTATTTAAATTATATTTTAGATTAATATTAGGTTAAATTAGACTTTCAAGTAATTTATTTCAGAATTAAATAATAATAATATTATTTATTATTGGTATTTAATTATCACTTATTGACCATAAAATATTATTATAATATTTTCTACCTATATTATAGTTTTGACCTAAATATGATTTTTCTCTAGTTCCAAAATATTATCTAAAATATTTTGACTAATTGTTTTCAAATATCAACACGCATTTTTTAAAATAGTTATATAAAATTCTCTTTGATTTCCATCTTGATCGTGAATGGTCATACGTTCCTATTTCTTGCGATTCTGACAACTTCATATCGACCCTAGGCTAATTGGACCATCCCAGACCCAATGGCATGGTCTGTTTCATCGTTAGAGGTTGTCTTGCATAGTTATGACATTCACAACTATTCTGTTAACATGATCAGGTCACATCACTACAACTTAATTGAAGCAAGTACGCTATTGCTTTATGTGCTTCTTACATTCTAATGCTATCTTTTACTATGTTTTATTAAGTATCCAGATTATGACACGATTGTGACATAATATGGTTGATTGTATCATTGCCCGTTTATTGACTATTTAGTAAGTCGGGAGGGAAAATGCTAAGTAGACGCGTGAACAAACCCCAATGAATGTTTACGGAATGATAGCTAAGTCATACATGTCACGTATGAGTTAGCCGTACCAAAATTGAATGTTACCATCTATGATGTGCCATATTAGCCAGCCGTTCACATGTCGTAAGGTATTTCAAAGCACTGTTTGATTAGTTTTACTTGTTCATGTGCATTTTTCTGTTGTCTTGATTCGTACATATTCCTGCTAGCAGTTATTGTACTTGCTATCATTTCTAGTTCATATACATGTTCCTTTACTGTTGCATTGCATCTCTATTATCTAGCTTTATTTCGTATTAAGTGACATAAATGTAATAGGATTGTACGTTACTTCTTTCATGACTGAATCGTTGCAGGTGACTTGGCATGCTTTCTGCTTTTGTACTAGGGACTATACGGGGGAGATAGAGACCTTGGAGGCTAATCTTAGATTCTGGATAGATTAGATTCTTTTACTTAAATGGTTAGCAGTTGTTCCCGAATATCATTTTAATGTACTACGTAGATTTGAATTTAAAATTGTTGTGAATGAGCAAATAGATGTGATTTTGTTGTATTTGAGATTGATATCGAGACATAGACAGTGTACTACCGCTGATGCTGCGGCGTAGGCTGGACTTGCCACGCACTCGTATTCTGAAAAGTGGGTACGGGTCGTGACAAATTTTTTAGTGGCCTATGCAGGTCTGTTTTTGCAAATTATGCGAACTCGCGGTAGTATCTATATTAGTCATATTACTGCGAGCCTGCGAATAGAAAATGCTCATTCACAATTAGGATTGATATGATTTTTAGGAGAATGACTAGGAGCAGGAGTCCCTTATTCAATTTGACTATTGTGTAGTCAAGGTTGCTATTTAGGTCATATGATTTAGGTAGAAATTTATTGAATTCTAAATCCTATTAGATAATTTGACTATTGTGTAGTCAAGGCATATGCGCATTGTCGCCATTTCTTTGAATTATGGAGACTACGGTTCACTGCAGCCAACAGCGAACTGGCAAAGCATGACCCCTAAGTTGAAGTAATTTTAGGTAAGCATAGGTCATCGAATATTATTAAGACTATGTCTTAGTTGTCCTATTTTATCTTTGATTTATTATGTCAATATTGGATAGAGTTGATAGAATACCTTATTCTTATTTGAGTCATGAAACCAAGAATTTACTGCTGCCAGATGTACACTAGGGAGGCATAAATTTTCGGTTAAATGACTTCATACATACATACGGTTTTCAAATATTATAGATACTACGTCCTTTTTGGCATATGACTATTGATTTTCATGGTACGCAAGCGTACTCGAAATTGAGTTAGTTCCTATCCTTTCCTTTCTTGAACCTTTATTTCATATCTTCTATTTTCATATAGTCATTAGGTTTCCTAGTGTCTTTTAACCCTATCTTTCTATTCCACTAGATTCATAATCGTACTTAGACTTTGAATTTATGATCGTGTCCAAATTAATTGTTTTAGTAACAGATCGTGTCAAAACTTTTTCGATTTGATCATTCTTAAATGACTTTGATCGTGACTATACTATTTTGACTATTATCATAGTCGTGCCTATATTTCAACGCTATTATTGCTAATGTTTATATTTGTATTCCAGCCTGATCATGATTATTTTGATCATATTCATATTCATGCCAAATTTTAATAATGCTTGGATGACTTGCATGATTAGCCTTGATCGTTACTACATCATACTTGTACCTAAGTGATTTAATCCTGTTAGACTTGGTCTAACTTTTGATCGTTGATCATGCCTACCTAATTTTAATTAGTGGATAATCATGCCTAATGACTTTTCTCGTTTACCTATTTCAGTTCTATCCTTAAGCATGCTTAATTTTTAATCTTAACTAGATCCTTTGACCATATAATTTTGTCATATTTTGATCGTGCCTAAATAATCGATCGTGCTAAATTGATTTCTTTGATCATCCTTAAAAAAATATTTAATCGTGACTCAGTCACTTTGGGTATATTTTAATCATGCCAAATCGTATCCTTCCTTAAAATTTTTATTATATCCGCAATTATGCTTATCTAATTTTGATTATTAATCGCATCATTTTTTCTATTATATTCTTAGTAGTGCCTAATCGTATACTTTGAAGTTTTGAGGATAAAATTTTTCTAAGGTGGATAGATTTTTAAGCTCACATTTCGAATTTTTAAAAAAATTACTCATTTTATTTTATTATGATTAATTTTATGATCATTGGAAGTCATGCCGAAACTTGTAGGTGAACTATGACTATATTAAGGTCATATGACCTCTAGATAGCTTATATATGCATTTTTTAGCTATTTTATATTTTTCTATAATTTTTAGATATTTATTTTATGAAGGTTTAGTATTTTAAAGGCTTCAAGATTTACTGTAGGGTTATTTGGGGCGATATTGGGACCAAGTTTTTTTTTATTTAGGCTCTATAATGTTGTAAATATTTTTTATAATTTTCTATAATTTTTTGGAAATTTTAGGAATTTCTTTGGGATTATTAGGCTTTAAATTGATTTTTAAATCAATTTAGGAAAAACTATTACAGAGTCAGCGCCGGGCGGCCCACTTGTTTGTCGCACAATACTGTGGGCCGGGCCCAGCTATTAGCGACACAGGACGTTGACTCGGCCACATTCCAATTATGTAGACGGCTCATTAGCTGACTTTCCTAGCCGGCTAGCCATCCATCCGTCCATTCTTTGATCGGGACGTGCTGGATGTTGCCACGTGGCAAGCCGCGCTCCACCGCCTCCCTTTTGCCAAGCTATATATATATATATATATATATATATATATATATATATATATATATATATATATATGATCAGTTTTCCAAAAACCCTAATATTCTTTAGCCGTTTTTGAAAGAATTGATCTCGGTTATTCCCCGACTTCCCAAAGAGATTGCGGACAGCCCTGACCTCGTTTTTATGTGCAGTTTTTTTGTTGAAATCGTATTGAGGTCAAATTTTATAATATATAAATTATTTTTTGATATTTTGCTTGTGAATTTCTGAAAAATTATTTGAGTGTTGGTTGTCCAAAACTCGATCCATCACACATTTTTGACATTTAGGGGGATCTCGAACTCCGATTTGCGATCCGTTTGAAGTTCTAGAGAGCTGACACAACGATCTTCAACATATAATTTTTTCAGAACTTCGATTTGAGATTCTGTTGCACTCATGGTGCTAAAATCTACCAAGATGCACTTTGACAATCTCGAGTTCATAATTTTGACTAATTAATCAACTTTATGACTCGATTTGCGTGTCATGGTTTCCAAAATTAGAACCGTGACATTCTATAAGCAAAGTTCCTTATTTAAATTTTATTTTAGATTATTATTAGGTTAACTTAGATTTTTAAGTGATTTATTTTAGAATTAAATAAGATTATTATTATTTTTGGTATTTAAGTATAATTTATTGACCTTAAAAATATTATTATAATATTTTCTTCCTATATTATAGTTTTGACCTAAATATAATTTTTTTCTAGTTCTAAAATATTATTTAAAATATTTTGACTAATAGTTTTCAAATATCAACCCGTACTTTCTAAAATAGTTATATAAGATTCTCTTCGATTTACATCTTGATTGTGACTAGTCATACATTCCTATTTCTTATGATTCTGACTACTTCATATCAACACTAGGCTAATTGGACCATCCCGGACCCAATGGCATAGTCCGTTTCATCGTTAGATGTTGTCTTGTATAGTTATAACATTCACGACTATTCTGTGCCAGCATGATTAAGTCACATCACTGCAACTTAATTGAGGCAAGTATATTATTGCTTTAGGTGCTTCTTACATCATAATACTACTTTTACTATGTTTCATTATCCAGATTGTGACACGATTATGACACGATAGGCTTGATTGTATCATTTCTCGTTTATTGACTGTTTAATAAGTCGGGAGGAAAAAAGCTAATTAAACATGTGAAAAAACCCCAATGAATGTTTATTGAATGATAGCTAAATCATACAC
The DNA here is from genome assembly GCA_029216955.1 of Iris pallida. Classification (NCBI taxonomy): domain Eukaryota; kingdom Viridiplantae; phylum Streptophyta; class Magnoliopsida; order Asparagales; family Iridaceae; genus Iris; species Iris pallida. Next base: position 71,205 of record JANAVB010015974.1, read on the forward strand.
GTCACGTATGGGTTAGCCGTACCAAAATTGAATGATAGCCATCTATGATGTGCCGTATTAGCTAGTCGTTCACACGTCGAAAGGTATTTCAAAGCACTGTTTGATTAGTTTTACTTGTTAATGTGCATTTTCCATTTTTCTTGATTCATACTTGTTCCTTCTAGTAGTTATTGTACATTCTATCGTTTCTACTTCATATACATGTTCCTTTATAGTTACATTGCATCTCTATTCTCTAGCTTTATTTTGTATTAAGTTACATAAATGCAATAGGGTTGTACTTTGCTTCTTTTCTATCTGGATCATTGTTGGTGACTTAAAATGCTTCCTACTTTCACACTATGGACTATACGAGGGAGATCGAGACCTTGGAGGCCAACATTAGATTCTAGATAGATTAGATAGATCTTTTATTTAAATGTTTGGCGTTTGTTTCCGAATATCATTTTTACATACTATTGGATTTGTAATTTAAAATTGTTGTGAATAAGCAAATAAATGTGATTTTGTTATATTTGATATTGATATTGAGACCTAGACAGCGTACTGTCGCTGATGCTGCGACATAGGCTAGACTTGCCACGCACTTGCACCACGAAAAGCGGATACAGTTCGTAACACCAACTAATGGATCGGATTATGTTGGAATAAGTCCTAGATGCAGTAGAATGTGTCTTGGCGAGTGAGCTCTAAATAAGAGTTCCTTCGACGGGACCGATCTGCTGTTAGTTTTTTAGGTTTTCTGAATGGTTTTGTTGCTTGGTTTTTGAGGAGTGTGCTTTCGCGTCAATTTTTGAATGCGCCTTTAGGAATTTCGAAGTGTAAGGATTGAAAAATGAATTCTAATATGATGTTTGTGCCATTGTAGTAGTTTGCGTAATTGACGTCTGACCTTGCGAAGCGATCTCCTACTCTCGATGTATTTCTATCAGGTGGGTGGTTCAGCTCCTTCGATGATGCTGGTTGAATATATATATATATATATATATATATATATATATATATATATATATATATATATATAAATACACACTAAGATAAATAACATCGGATAAATATAATATAACTAGCATAACTAGGCCCAGAGACATTAACTCAATGTCTCGTATCGAGGTGAGCAGTTTGGTTCAAAATCGAGAAAATTGTTGAAAGGAAGGTCATTGAAACATCGATTGGTGGCACGGTGCCTCGGGGTATTTGATGCCTACGGATACCAAAATCAGAACATACGGCTTGAAGGCAAGAATTGAACTGTTGCGCTAGTGATGGGTTGTATAGATTAATTCTATTTTTGTCATGCATTTGCCGTATCGATAAAACTGCTTACGCATTCGCGTGTTCATGGACAACTTATGCACAGGGTTAGCTTTCCTCAAAATGGTATCCGGGGCACCCGAACCGAATCGGCCTTGGAGAAAATTATGAAATCGTGCTTCGGCACGAGTTATTACGGGACATACAGTCGGGCTCGTAACCCGGGCTGATAGGGCATGTCACAATTCTATGTAATCATCCTTTATGGTGTCGATATTACCAAGGACCGCATATAGATAGACTGCATGCTCACCTATTGTCTTATGCAAGTGGTAAGTACTATATCTATTTTATACTGGAAAGGAGCACGACTGTGGTAAGATAAATTAAAAATGGTTATGTTGTTTATTGCTTTAAAACTATGCCTTCGATATGAACTGTAACTCATTTAGTTCTAAATAGAAAGATCACTTCGAATGTTTGAAATCCTTAATAAGTAGTGTCGGTTTAGACGAGTAGATTTGTTACGCTCACTAGCAAGTGTGGTAACCCCCAACTTCCCAGGTGATGAGCACGATTCGGAAGCACGAGACTAAGCTAAAGAATGGAAGGCGACTCGAAGCTCTCATATTTTGAAGTATTTTGAAGCCCAATTCAAATCGAAGACTTTTTATTCAAATGTATAACGGGGCATGAATGGAAGGAACGATAAGGATTATTTTATGGCAGCTTGTCAAAAGTTTTTCTTTTGTGCTTCAAAGAATGTAGCTGCAATGACATATGTAATGTAGAAATGAACTTGCACATACTTTGTAAGTTTTATCAATAAAAAGCTAATTTCTTTCTATTCTGCGTCTTCAACTCTCTACACTATTTAATTTCAACTCATTATCTCAAAAGAATTTCCAAATGCAAATTCTTGCCTTGTACAATTCTAATTTAGACTTGTACGGCAGCACGCCCTAGCGAGGACGATCGATTTGCCTTAAATCGATGTAAGGACGAACGATTCGACGAATCGGGGTATGACAATGTACCCCATTTTCCTCCACTCCCGCCCGACCCCCCTACGAGTAGCAGCTTCTCGCCACCGTCGATCTCCGCCCTCCTCCCTCCTCTATCTCCTCCATCCCCTCTCTCCGACCACCTTCCCATTTTGCACCTACATATCCTGCTCATACCGGGTCCATCTTGGAAAAGGGATGGACCACGGTTGGGCAACAACGGAGAAGGGCTGTTGGCGTTAGAAGGGGTTCTGCCGGGGCCTCTGACCCGAAAAGGCAGAACCCCAATACTCCTTCTCTACCTATCCATTGACCCAAGACACCTACTTCTCCTCCGGGCTTCGCTGTTTTCAGACTCGTCTCACAGTATCAGTATTTATATACTGATACGTACTTTTATACTGTATTTTATATTTTATTAATTTTTGGAATGCTTTAAAAATTTTCCAACTTATAGATTTTTTCTTTGACCATCATACCGCTAGTATACCAGTGTATACCGACGGCTTACCTGTCACTCCCGTTTTCCGTTATACGTATTTTTAGCGTACGTATACGGATTTCTTACATTTATCAGGTGACCCATGTCTTGACTTGTCTTTCTTAGCCTTGCTTTGGTTTAATTTTGACTTAGTTTAATTTGGTTTGGTTCAACTTGGTTTGGCTTGGTTTAGTTGGTTGGAAATGAGATAGTTTTGTATAAAACTCAAACATCTCTCTCTCTCTCTCTCTCTCTCTCTCCTCCATTATTTCATTTCTCTTCGTCTTCTTCCTTTTCATTTTCTCCTCCAACCTAAGGCAAGTACATCTTGCCAAATATTGGACAAATGATTATTTTGTTGTTCTAAACTCTTCCTTACATGATTATAAGCCTCTTTAGTACTTGGTATTTTGGATTTTGGTGGATAAAATCTTATAGATCTAAGTTTACTCAAATCTTGGTTTTCATGGGTTTTGATCTATCAAACTTTATTATTTTCATGTTTTGATTGTTCTAAGTTGTAGAGAATTTGATTTTACTCAAAATGGACCTTCGAAATCCCGGTTTTTGATATGTTTTGAGTGATTTATGAACTTGGGAAGTTCATGGGTTCCATGAACTCATGTTCTCGGATTGGAGAATATGAGCAGTGCTGGGCGCACAACCATCAATATGCGCACTAGCCACACTTCTTCCTACTTTGGGCGTATAACTCTTATTATGCGTCCAAGGCCTTCCCTGCTTAGGCGTATAGGCTCTGGCATGAGTCTAAGGCCCAAAGCTCCCCTGCTTAGGCGCATAGTCCTTTTTATACGCCCACTGAGTCTTAGAAGATAGTCTCCTAGCTTCTTTCCAAGTGCACCATGCTCCCTGCTTGGGCGCATGCCATTTCCTGTGTATGTCACCCTAGGTGCATGCTCTCCTTGGACCATGTTGACCATAGGCGCATAGCCCTAGACGTATAGTTTTGGATGCATGCTCCCTACTTGGGCGCATGCCATTCCTTGTGTATGTCACCCTAGGCGCACACTCTCCTTGGACCATGTTGACCTTAGGCACATGCTATCCATTACACACCATTCTGAACTTGGCACACTTCCTAGCCTAGGCGCCTTCTTGGCCATGGTACCATCATAGCCCGTGCTGGCTGGCCCTAGCACGAATGACTGTTTTGACTGTTTTGCCAATTTGAGCTATTCAGCTATTAGTCTTGAAAAACCTTCGGACACGAAGCTTGTAGACATTTGTCTTGGCTTCAGAATTTTCTCAGTTCACCTTATTGGAGTTTGTATGCGGCTGATAATTTAAATCTTAGTTTTGATCTTCTGGCAGGTTCCCTGTACTTGGCCAAATATGATATTTCCTTTAACGAAAATGAATTTCCTTAACATGGTTAGATGATTTTGTACAGTTTGAGAATAATTGTACCCCCTTATATTCTTAACACCAGCACAGATTCAACTGTTGTTTTATGCCAAGTAGTTACTTTTATTTATTCCTTCTCACATGCCATAATACGTCATTTATCTAAATCTTTCTTACATGCGATCTTTAATGTAATTTTTTTTAGATAGTAGCCCATTATGGTACTCATGATTCATGTCTTTTTCTTTGCTTTACATGATAGTGACCCATTGTGGTGCACTTATGTTACACATTACTTCTCTGCTTACATGATAGTGACCCGTCGTGGTGCACTCTTGAACATGTCTTTCCTTACTTACATGATAGTCACCTGTCGTAGTGCACTCTTGAAAATGTCTTTTCTTACTTACATGATAGTGACCCATCTTGGTGCACTCTTGAACATGTCTTTCCTTGCTTACATGATAGTGGCCCGTAGAGGCGCACTCTTGACAAGTTCTCTATAGATGACAAGTAAAACTAACATGACATTCTTAATCAAGATGCTGTTGCAACGGCTATTTTCCCTTGCTAATATAACTCTTTTGGACACCATGGTTAAATTCTTTATGTATGCGAGCACAAGCTATATGTCTCATCTTGCATCATGTCTAGGATATTGATTCTTGATTACCACGGTCAGGGATTCATACTAAATCTGACTAGGATAACGACTAGATTGATCAAGTAGCTCATAAAGATATTTTCCAGTCACATGCAATCCTGTTATCTGGGCGCTTTAATTGGACTTGTAGCCTGCCGACGAGTAGGGCGCATTTCTAGCACGTTGTCATGTGTTGCACCCCCAAGTCACCGAATACAACTCTCTCAACCTGCGAAAGGATAACTCGGATAGTCTGCAGGACTTGTGACTGTGGGAATATCTTATTGCATCATGTTAGTAATTAGGCTTATGATAACCCTAGTTAGTTAACGTATCAAGCCGTACTCATTATTTGGCCGTGATCGATGGATGGAGTCAGTCCAGTCTAGTCTAGTTTTGTCTAGGCAGTGTCTGTATGTTTATTTCAGTACATTATTGTTTATGCTTTACTTTTGTCAATAAATGATTAAGGGCTAAGTCTTGTTCAGGAGAAGGGTTACAACACCGGTCCTTGTTTGGTTTACGGGTTGTAACTTGGCTTCCGGAATAGCTCCCAAGTCATCTTATCATTTGTCGTCCTATTTAGTACTCACATGTTCTACATGATCTTATGCTAAATATTGATTAGAGATTAAGTTCTGTTCATGAGAAGGGTTGCAACCCCGGTCCTTGTTTGGTCTACGGGTTGTAACTTGACTTCCATAATAGTTCCTAAGTCATCCTATCATTGTCATTCTATATAGTTCTCACATGCTCACATGTTCAGTTATCTCACAAGCTTTACGTGATCCCTCTGCTAAGTCAACATGCTCTCATGACCTCGCTCACATGCTTACATGATCAACTGATTTTATATATTCTCAAGCTTTCGTTTACTTAACATGACTGTACAATATGTCATATGTTAATTATTTTACGTCACATGATGCTTTGCTTATTGTCTTTTCTATTCTCGGGATAAGTGCATTGGTTATGCACGAGTCTCGACATCTACTTATTTGTATCACTAACCGTTGATATGTTAGTTATTGCTAGTTTTAGTCCATAGTTTGGGTTCCTTTGTGGTACTTGCTATTTGGGGTCTGACCCCACTGGTTTTGTTTGGCCAGATATAATAGAGGAGCCCAAGGGATTTTCCACACCATCAACTCGACGGTGACCATCCGAAGCACCATAATACCTGAGTGGGTTTCTTATCATTCTTTTACTTGATATCTACATTATTCTTTTGTGGCGTTTAGCCTCCGAGCTCGTGTTTTTGGATCTTGACATTTAGCCTACGGGGCAAAACATGATGTGCGTATTCTAGACTATAGATAGAGCTTATCAAGTATGACTATTACTCTTGCTAGTTCTCTATTTTAGTATGACTAGCTTCGTGATCATCCATGTAAAAATGGTTTAAGACGCTTTACTATTGTGTGTCTGATGATCATACTTCTTGTACTTCGTATAATTGCCTGTGATTGAGATACCTAGGATTGCTTGACTTAGGATCGACTGTTGGCTTGTAGAAGTAACTCCCATGTCTTGACATCTTATATATGATCTCAGAGTACTGGCGTACTTTGGTATCACGTAGCTGGCCTTGTCCGTCCACACCTGCCAGTATTCTGGTTCTGAGGCGTGACATAGGTTTTATTGGTGGCCCATGCAGGTCTGGTTTATCAGATATGTGGGGGTTACTAATATTTAGTTATCTCAATCAAAATTATCCTTTATTGATATCCTTCGTATTATTCTCTATCTCTGATCCCTTGACCTGATATCTGCCTTGATCGTTGATCTCTCATGTTCCTTCGATTTGATCTTTGTGTCCTTTAACTTTCAGGAACACTGTTCCTAATCCTTTTGATTACCTTGTTCGGGTTCGGCCAATGGCAGGTCAGCAATCTTCTGTTAGGCTAGTTGTGGAAGATCAGTCTCAGCATTCAGGTACAGAGTCGAGAGTTGACTTGAGGGCAGAGATGTTTGTCCATCCCAATCATTCTGTTGTGCCCGTACAGTCAGCAGTCCGAGCGGAGGTAGTTCCAGATCGGCCTGATGTACCTACACTCATAGGGATTATCAAGGAAATAGTAGAGTCATAACAACGATGAGATCTCGTTCTCCAACAGATTATCCAGATGTTGATAGATCGAAGTGAACAAGGAATACCAGAGAAATTTTAAGCCGAGGACTTGCATCCAGAAGAAGTACAGATTGGAGCTAGACGGTACCAGTCATCCAGTCAGTCAGCATATAGAGCCCGGTCTACTGTAGAGGCAGTACGAGAGCGGAAGCATATAGCTAGGAGAACCACATCCAGAACTGAGGGTCGTAAGAGGTACCATTCACCCGTATCAAGCTTTTTACCCCAACGTCCCTCACCAGTACCAGCAGACCAACGTCCATACCAGCACCAGGAGTTACCAATTTTATGTTCCTTCTGTGGAAGGAAAGGGTACACTCATCTTACTTGTCAGAGGGCTAACTTTTTATGTTTATCGTGCGGTTCACCTGACCATATGATAGGAATTTGTCCCCGGAGGAGTCAAGGTGGATCGTCATCCTTCCAGCCTTCCAAGTAGCAGGCACCAGTGCCGGTTCAGTAGTAGCAAGCTTAGAGGCAGAGAAACCAGCAGCAGTATCAGGCATAACAGGCCTGCACATATTGTGAAAAGTTAGGGCATTCTAGATCAGTTTGTTGGACGGCCAATAGGCGATGCTTCCGATGTGGAGCTGAGGACAATTCAATTAGCACTTGCCCATATCCGACATCTCGAGGACGACCATCTACACCAGATATACCACCGCCATCCTTTCAATCACCTCCAACATCACCTTCCATAGTGGATGAGCAGCTAGGGCCAATACTAGATGTTTAACCATTAGCACAGTACCCACCGCCATTGTGAGCTCAGAGGATCAGGCATCTCAGAGCACAGTTGTATGCGCAGTACCAGGAGCAGCTTTAGTATCAGCATGAAGATAATACCTTGGGAGTCTCAGGTACCATCTTCATGGTCTCCTTTCAGTTATGACATTTGGATTTGTGTTTCAGTAGCAGGCCAGGTAGTGGTAGTATATCTTGGGTTCTGGTCGGCGACTTTGTATTCTATCTATATGTAGAGTACAATGGTTGCTTTGACTTATTCGGTGAGTGAAGGCGGGTTTCTCGTCCCACTCTTCTGTCTTCGTACCTTGAGATAGCTGATAATTATCACATGTCTCGACTACGACGATACGTCCTGGGTAGTGTCATTTCTTAGACTAAGTCATTGGTACCGACTTACTTTGAGACTTGACCTTTATCCATTATAGGAGTCAGCATAGGCCAGCAAGGACGTTGGTTCCTACTCTACTGACTCAGGAGACATATCTATTCATATGCCTCCAGCCCTTCTTAACTGTGGTTGTGTTATTGCTTACGCATTTATATTACTGTTGCCTTCAATTACTTATATGCCATGTTTCGTTTTATGGAGATAGTTGTATTTTTTTGAGCTTTTGTTTTGGTTATCTTGCTCGACTAGCTTTAGGAAATTTCGAAGACAGAATTTTTCTAAGATGGAAGAGTTGTGAGGCTCGTCTCACAGTATCAGTATTTATATACTGATACATACTTTTGTACTGTATTTCGTATTTTTTTGATTTTTGGAACGCTTTAAATTTTTTCCAACTTATAGATTTTTTCCTTGACCGGCATACCGTTAGTATACCAGTGTATACCGACGGTATACCTGTCACTCCCGTTTTTCTTTATACATATTTTCAGTGTACGTATACGAATTATACGAATTTCTGACATATATCAGGTGACCCGTGTTTTGACTTGTCTTTCTTAGCCTTGTTTTGATTTAATTTTGACTTGGTTTAATTTGGTTTGGTTCAACTTGGTTTGGCTTGGTTTAGTTGGTTGCAGATGAGATGGTTTTGTATAAAACCCAAACTTCTCTCTCTCTCCTCTATTATTTCATTTCTCTTCATCTTCTTTCTTTTCATTTTCTCCTCCAACCTATGGCAAGTACATCTTGCCAAATTTGGACAAATGATTATTTTGTTATTCTAAACTCTTCCTTACATGATTATAAACCTCTTTAGTACTTGGTACTTTTGGTTTTGGTGGATAAAATCTTGTAGATCTAAGTTTACTCAAATCTTGTTTTTCTTAGGTTTTGATCTATCAAAATTCATTATTTTCAAGTTTTGATTGTTCCATGTTGTAGAGAATTTGATTTTACTCAAAATGGACCTTTGAAAACACGGATTTCGATTTATTTTGAGTGATTTATGAACTTGGGAAGTTCATGGGTTCCATGAACTCATGTTCTCGGATTGGAGAAGATGAGCAGTGCTGGGCGCATAGCCATCAATATGCGTCCAAGCCACACTTCTTCCTGCTTAGGGCGCATAGCTCTTATTATGCGCCTAAGGCCTTCCCTGCTTAGGTGCATAGTCTCTGGCATGAGTCTAAGGCCCAAAGCTTCCCTACTTGGGCATATAGTCCTTTTTATGCACCCACTGAGTCTTGGAAGATAGTCTTCTGGCTTCTTTCCAAGTGCACCATGCTCCCGGCTTAGGCGAATGCCATTCCCTATGTATGTGTAACACCCACTTTTCTAAAATGAGGGTAATTTTGAACTTTTATAATTTTGATTAATCAATAATAAGATTTAACTCATGTTGTGATTTTTGGTGATTTTTAATCAATTTAAAACTATTTAAAATATTAAATTGTGATTTTGATGGTTAACTAGTTAAACCCTAGGTTTGATAAGCCTAGAGACTAACCATGACCAAGGGAGCCTAGTCATGTGATTAGTATGACTTATTACAACTTTTAGCCTAGGAGTATTTTGGTCATTTTGACAATTTTGTGAAATTATAATTTATATTAATTAAATATTGTGCTAATCCTTTAGTTAAGCCTTAATATAGAAGTTTAACATAGTCTAGATTAGTCTTGAGGATAGAATCAAGGTTAGAACATTCCTACTAAGTGCCAAGTTTAGTAATATCTAGATATTTATAAGTAGGATATTTTCTTCTTAGGATATTTGTGAAAAAGAAAGCCTTAGGACTAATTGAACCAATAGAAGGACTTGAAATTGGGTGGACAAGCCATAGCCACTCATCTAAATCTAAAACCTAACCCTAATTCATCTAAGGGCAGCCACTATAGGTAGGTTAGCCTCCATTCCTTTCATTTCATTCAATCTTGCCTCTTTCCCTTCACAAAGTGTTCTTTCCCAAATTAGAGAGCTTCCCTCCTTGATTTGATCTCCAAATCCTTATATCCCTCCACCAAAACTTCCAACCAACCTTCTCATACTACCAAGGGAGGGTGCTAGCAAATATTTGGAGCAAAGTACAAGAAGGAGTGTCATTTTTGGAAGGTCTTCGTGTCGGAGCCGTGTCCTTGGGAGTATCATTGGGATTCCACTCCCAATAGGTAAAACCAACCCTCTAAATTGATTTTCTATGCATATTAGTTAGTTTTGAATCCATAGGATCCACCCCCATGCATGTACCCCATTTAGATTCAAATTTGAGACCATTTAGAGCTCTCTTGAGGATTTTAGATATGTGTCTTGTGTCCTACTTGATAGATCCCAAATTAGGTCACCTCATGTGTATGTATGTATGATAATAGTTTAAATAGATATTTAAATTTAATTTTAGAATAGTTAGAGAGTGGATTGATCTTAGTTATGATTGTTAGAATGAGTTTTATTTGGATAACTATGTTGGTATCCAAGTATCTTGGCCTACATGTGTTTCTTTTGTCCAAAACAACTCAAATTCGTCATAATATTCATCCACGTTTTTATTAACCAAAGCAACTTAGAAATGTCATAACTTCTAGCTTAGAACATCAATTAATCTTCCGTTTTTTTTAAAAGAACCATATCGAAGTTAGATTTCCAATATATATTTTAATAAACCAGATTCTTTCTAGAACTTTCTGTAAAACTATTTGAGTGTCAGCTGTATGAAATACGAACATGTTTCGGTATATTTGCGATTTCGGGAGCTTCCGGACACGAAAATGCGATCCGTTTGAAGTTTTCGAAAGATAACATGAAGGGATACAACATACTTTAATCATAGAATTATTGAAGGTCTAATTGGTATAGTATTGGTTTTAAGTAGAAGAGTGACTATACGACATAGGTATTTTGTGTAACCTATGAGCCTATGTAGTATAGATATTAAATGAATGTAGAGTATGTAATACATGATATGTCAGATGAATGAAATGATATATATATGATATATATCCTCTTTACAAATATGTATATATATGGTTGAATGCAAGCATGTAGGAGTGCAATCAATATAATGTATGTAAACAATACATAAATGCATGAATGAAAGAATGATATACAATATATGCTTGAAAGTATATAATGAATGCTAGATATGAATGCAAGGTATACATGTAATGATATATATGAATGCATAATGTATAAATAATATAATACAATATATAATGATAGCATGTATGGTAATGTAGAATATATGATGCAAGCATGTATATGTCCACTGTTTTTTCCTTTTCCTTACATTTTTTTCTTCCCTTCCCTTTTCATTTCAGTTTTTCCTGCTTTTTTTTCCTCTTCTATTTTTATATATTGTATACAATGTATATAATGTATAGATGCATGTAAGTATGTAATATGCATGAATGACATGTATGTAATAAAAATAAGTATATGCATGCAACTTAATGATATGTGAATAGATATAATGCATGAACTGAAGAATGCATGTATATGGGATATGAATGAATGATATATATATGTGTTAAGATAATGTAATGTATGTATTTATATATATTTTGAGTTAAATATATGAGTTTGTATGCATATATTATATGTATGCATGTATGCAGGAATGAATGTAATATAATGTAGAGTATGCATACATGAATATAATGTATGCAAGTATATAATGTATTCAAATATGTATGTATGCATCTATATATGTATGTATAGGTACATGAATTGTAGAAGCATGAAAAAAAGGGATCTTGATTTTAATCCCACATCGAAAAGGAGAAGAAGAGAGGTCTCATTCCACTCTCTATATAGAGCCCTCTTGCCTCCTTTGAAAAGGGCACCAAAATAAATAAAGAAAAAGGAGCCCGTTATCCAGGAAGCCCGTTCGAGCCACAAAAAGTTGCAGAAGCTTTTCTCTTCTTCTGGGTTGGCTGCAAGCTCTTCACTCGCTGTCATGATGAGGATAATTTGGACTCTGAGTACTATGCGCCCCAGCGGGCTGGTTCGAAGAAGTCCAAGACGGCATGGGCCATGCACCTCAAACGTGCTATGCCAACGGCAAACCAGAAGCATGCGCTCATAATCATGCGTGCTGCTGATGGTAAGCTGTACAAGGTCGACTCGGGTGCTTCTGCGCCAGAAACGAGCCGACCTTCAAAGTTCCTGGCTCGCTTGGGCGCATCTACTGCGTTCGCAACCAAGTCGAGCAAGACAAACCCTGTGGTCTTGAACTCCCGCGCCTCCACTGGTTGTACGTCCGAGGTTCGTTCAAGTCACTTTAAGTGGTGTACCCCTACTACTGATCTGAGCACCTGTTTGGTGTTGGATCAAGGGGCACAGCATTCACTTGACCACCCCGACGCTTGGCCTTGCCATGCGCTTGATGGGGGTATAAAGGTGGCACTCTAACTTGACCACCGCGGTGCTTGGCCTTGCCATGCGCCTGATGGGGGTGTGAAGGTGGCACTCTCCTCTAACGATTTGCGTAATGTGATCATTCACAAACGCCGATCAGGAGAGCCGACCGACAAGCATAATACGCCCCTCACAGGGCACACTTGTGCTACGGTCGTCATCAACTGTTGCTGCCGTAAGACAGTGGCTCCATCACCAAGGCAGTCTGTATTCCAGCAGTTGTAATATGTTGTGCATGTCTTCTAGCACATCACTCTGCCCCGTCAGAGTGAATCACTTCCTCGTCAATGCACAGGCACATCTACCAGCCTGGGGCTGTTATCTTTTGAAGAAATTCACCGTCAAAGCTTCTTCGAACAAGGAGAACCATCACCCATAGTACAACGTCTTGCCAAGGAGAAGGACCAGTCGAATCCATCTTTGTCGAAAAGTCAAGGGAGAGACAACAAAACTCTCTCAAACTGTTGCTATTCATAGGCCAGGGCAAATCAAACCCATGCGCCAAGTGGCAACCTTCCCGAAATTAGTGCAATAAACTTGTATTCATGATGATGAATTAACCCCTTCGAATTCAGCTAAGTCAGAGAGCCATTAATGACTCGAAGAACTCAACAGGCGGACCAATGAAGACCGCACATCATACTGATGCGTCCATCAACACCAAGCGCCTCATAAGGATGCGCCCCCATGCATCTCCATGTACCTAGTGGAACGCCGATCGATGCACCCACTCAACATCCCATCACCTGTCAAAGAACATTAAATGCTGAAGTCTGACAGAGTTGGCAGCACGTCCCCCGAGGACTAAACGATTGACAGCTTTTTCAGAAGACAAAGCGTCACCGAAGTCAGCATCATCATTTCTTTCCTACGGCGGTTATAAGCCACGTGGCCGTCCAACCATCTCGCATGCGCCTCCGCAGCCATGCGCCTAAATCTCTGCATGCGCCTCAAAAGCCGTACGCCTCAGACTTTTCTCTGATCCCTAAAGACAGAAGTAAAGTCACTACTGAAGCCCCACATGCACCTCAAAAGCCATGCGCCCCAACTGGTTCGTGACTCCTAAAGGTTACAAGCCAAAGTCTCCTCATGCTCCCAATCCCAGGCGCATCCTATCAGATCACTCCCTACCAAATCTGAGATCTTCGAGCCATGGACCTACGATACGTGTCCTTTGACTTGGTTCAGCCTATGAAGGGGTGCTAATCACCCAAGATCTCAGCAACTGAAAGATCCTCTCCATTGCTACGTGTCAGCTCGGTCGTAGCCCACAAAGGCAACAGGAAGGGTTCAACTCCTCAAACAGAGCGCATCGCCCATACGCCTCCATCAGCAACCACCACATGACATCCCCGCGGACAGGCGCATCCTATATATGCGCGTATGAGCAGCCAACCTGCAAAGCTATAAATAAAGGGATCTCTTCCTTCTGACACACACATCGCACAACCATCGATATACATATACAGAGAAGTAGGTACAGACACTCAACGTCTTTTTCCTTTTCGCAAGCTCCAGTACCCAGAGCAACTCAGACCTTCAGAGAACCGAGAACCGTCGTCAGACCGTCAACAGAGTTAACGCATTACCACTCACTCCATCGGCACAAGGGACCCAGATAAACAAAAGTGTACTCCTAGGACTACGTCTAAGTCCTACTTTGTAACACTGTTCTGTTTGTAATTGAAATTTGCAATCAAAATATTTTAATGGCAAACAAGCTGGCGACTCAGATGGGGACCTCTTTCTCCTCCACCGAGAAAGCTGTGTCGCAATCCGATGAAGTGAAGGTGGGCTCCTCCCACAAGACGCTGGTCGTACGCCTCAATCAACAAACGTATGAGGAGTTCATCTATGAAGGCAGTGCGAGTCCTTTGAAGCGGTGGCCGAAGCCGAAGAAGACTCACCAAGTCTGGGTGCGCAAGGTCGACACCTCTGGCACCACCACCGAAGGGGATGCACCAATACAGCCTTTCCTTCCTGCTGACGTCCTCAGCAACCAAGATGCGCCCACCGGTGCAGCACATCTCTCGAGAAAACGTGTGGCTGACCACATTCCCCAGCCATCTCCCTCTCAGACGAGGAAGATGCGTCAACGGAGCAGGGGTGCAGCTAATGCCCCGTGCATCACCTCTGATGCGCCACAGAAGGCCTCTGTCTTTGACAGACTCACTCGCTACAGTGGCGAAGAGAATTTAGACTCTGAGTACTATGCGCCCCAGCGCGCTGGTACGAAGAAGTCCAAGGCAGCATGGGCCATGTGCCTCAAACGTGCTATGCCGACAGTAAATCAGAAGCATGCGCTCACAATCATGCGCGCTGCTGATGGTAAGCTGTATAAGGTCGACTCGGGTGCTTCTGCGCCAAAAATGAGTCGACCTTCAAAGTCCTTATCTCACTTGGGCGCATCTGTTGCGTTCGCAACCAAGTCGAGCAAGACAAACTCTGTGATCGGTAAGCATCCGATCTTGATTATTCGAAATTCTGACTGATTTGAGTTTTGGTGAGTAATTTTGGGATCCTTGTTCATTTGATTAGTATTTGAAGAATTTGATTTTTGATTCCCCGTAAGAATCGACTCTAGTTCGATTCGAATTCCTTCATAGGTGAGCTCTGATCTTCCTGAGAATTTAATTAGATTGGTGGATTATTTTTAGAGATGTTATTCTTATCGTTTATATTTGCTTAATAGGGTGTCGGGTCAGGACAGGATACGATTCGTGTCCGATCTATTAAAGACAGCGTGTGTGATTTCTTGAGCCTTGTCAGTCCAATTTCGATCACTTCAGGTATTACTCGGGACCTCTTTGCTTACAGAATTTACTATTTTGTATATTGGAGTTCATTTTGTTACGGTCGGGATGTAGGGTGTGTGTAGCATGGTGTCCATAGTACAGTTCGTGTCCTGTAGAGTTCGTATCCACATTTGTGTCGATGTTTAGCTGTTGTGACCATGAGTCGTTCGGATGGGTGTAAGAACAGGGAGTACTGGAAAGCAGAGTTTGATGCTCGGGTCGGAACCAGCCTGGGTTGGGGTCGTGTATGTATTCGATGATGTCTTAGCGTGTCAGGGGATGGATCCAGTTCGTGTCCTCCTGTGTTCATGTTCACGTAGATGAGAAGGGGCTGATTGTCCTGAAAGCTATCTTTAGATTGCTAATTCTTGTTTTTTATATATATGTACATTATGTTATTTGATCTTTGAATTTTATTGAATGTATATATTTGGGATTTAGATTTGAGTTAATGAGTTCGATTTTCATATGAACATTTGGAATGCAATAGTTTATGTGTGAGTTATGCTTCTGAATGTATATTTTGATTTATGATAGGTCATGTATTGTAACTATAATAATTATTGGAATTGTTAACCAAGGCTGGGGAATTAGGAACAGATGATAAATGTTGTATATATATATATATGAAGTGGAGATTATGTTATGGTTGATCTGCATGCTGGATTGGCATAGGGCTTTATGGTTTCGGCTGCACAAGTAGGTGCAATCCTTGGTTCTTGGATTGTGTTGATGCAAGGGTAGGTGGTGAAGGCTACCAATTGAGCATAGTGTCCAGAAAGTTTTAAGTGGAAACGATGACTTTAGGGACTATAAAATACTAGAGTATTATGTATATCTTGTCAGGTTGCCTCACTAGTTTCTTTATTGGACTAATATTAAAATAGCAACATCTAAGCATTGGAATGAATTATTTTATAAAATATTAGATAGTCAGTTACTAGTAAATTTCTAATATTAGTAGACTGGTAGTATGGTATTATTCTTAATCAACATGTATCTATTAAAATAGGAGGACATCCAGCTCCATCTAGTACATTTGATTTCTCGGAGCAAGGCAAGTACTTTTCTACAGTCTTGTGCATCTACATATCTTGTACTCTTCTTGTGACACGTCATGACACGATATCCTGTACCCCTGTATTTCCTGTTCTTGTACTTACTTGTGTCGGGTGGGGAAATACACTAGCTATGTGACCAAACCCGGTTACTATATTATGTAGATAGCTTAGGCCTCGCATTGTTCATGCGGGTCCTATGCCGTACCGGTATTCATGTACTCCCCTTAGCCGATCACATAGGCTAGTTGTTTTTCAAATATGGTACACTTGTCTTGTCTTGTACTTCAGATTCATAATTACATTCCTGCACTTTAGTTCTGTACTTTACTTCCTGTACTTTCATTCCTGTACTTTCATGTTCATTTCCTATATTTCCTATTCATGTTCTCTTGTACTTATTTTCCATATCATGATGTTCTTGTTCATTACCTAACTGTACTTTGCTCCGCTCCTGACTATGATATGTTGTAGGTGAGATGGAGGCTTTGTGTGATACCTATTATGGCCGAGAGCCAGTAGATGCAGTAGAGCCAGCTGGAGTTGCTCTAGACTTAGAGGCTGAGGAACCCTAGCATTTTACCTCAGCAGTTTATATTTTGTTTGTATTTGAGACTGTAAAACCCCTAAATTTCTACTATATTTTTAGTACTGTATTTTTTGTATTTATACATCGCATAGTTGTATTGTACGTCGTACGAAATTTACATTTTTCGTATTTACTCGTCGAGTGCGAATATGTGCGAGGTACATATTTTTAAAAAATGGTTTTTATTTTATTATCGGTGATGGTTTCAAAATATATATAATAATTATTTTATTAAAAGTTGTAAAAAGTATCTATCGAGGTTGTCAAACTTATTCTTTTAATTATTTATAAAAGGCTAACTTATTTGAATGGTAATTTAGAAAACTAGATTTATGTGAATATTCTACTCGACTAAAACACATGAAAATTATTTCATGTACATTTTCAAAAATTAATTTTTATTATTTATAATAAATTATTTAGCAAGAATGTATTTTAAATATTTTAATATTTAAGTTTATTTTCAAAAAATTTAAAAGATATTTTATTACTATTTAAAATATTTATTCTCATTTTTGAAATTATTATGCTATTTAAATAAAAAGGTAGTGTAATTTTTTTCTATTAATACTTAAACATTTATTATGATTTTTGAAATTAATTATTATATAAATTCTATAAAAAGATATTTTGGATTTATTTATGATAAATTAAATGGTGATTAGATTTATTGATTAAATTAAATAGTTTAATTTAAATGTGTTATTTATCTATATTTAAATTAGATTTGGATTTAGATTTAGATATAAATGTATTGGTTTAAATTTAATAGTAAAATTACCTATTTGGGTTTTAAAAATCTCAATCCTTATCCAACTGGGAATTTCCACATCCTATAAGGCAGGTACTCCTCCATAAATTCCTCACAAATTTCTACCAGATGATGTGCATCGTGTCCTTGTCCGTGCCCATCCTTTTTCCTTCTACTATTTTCTTTTGTACATATACACTTTTTACTCCGTGTCCGACAACCCCGGACACCGACACTTTCCCGTGTCACGCAAGACACAACCCGATACGCCAAAACCTTATCCTAATTTCCATTGCTGTCCCTTCCCTCGCTACACCCCCGATCCAGCAATGACCACCCCTGGACCTCGGCCACCTCCAGAATCGCCAACCAATCTCTCTAAGTCCGGCAGCCCGACTCTAACTGCCACCACAATCGATCACCACCACCATCTATGACTACCATCCACCTTCTCCTGCGGCAACCCCCGACTTTCCACCACGGGCCACAACGACCACCCGTAGCCACCTATCCCCGTTCGACCACCATCGCCACCATTGTCACCGCCTCCTCATCTTCGACTTTCTCCTCCACCTGTCCAACACCACAGCCTCGACCCTCCCCGGTTCCTGGCCGACTCCCCTGTTCCAACCAACCCAAGCCACCGCACCACCATCATCCCCACCACCCTGCCATCGTCGGCGTCCCGACAACCCCGCCAAACCATCAACCCACCACGGCCAATCCGCAAACCCGACCATAACCCACACCCAAAAAATTACAAAAGAAAAAGAGAACCACCACTACCTTACCTATCTCCGCCAGCCGAGCTGCCGTCCGCCGCCACGCGAGATTGGCCCTCAACCTTCCTCGGCCTGCCGATGAACGCCGCCCGCGCGCGCTAGCGAGCCGCGCGTCCGCTCCGCCCCGCGAGCAGCACAGGCACCGACTCTTCGCGCTCTAAATCCAGCCAACCCCGATAAGCGCCCGACGCCGCCCCCACTTCCTCCGCCGTAGCCCTTCCCTCCGCCGCGGATCTCGCCGCTTGCCGCCTCCTTCTCCAGTTCCCTCTCCGATCTCGATCTCCCGCGCTCTCTCCTCCCGCCCGCTCCCGTCAGTAAACCCCTACTCCGCCGGAACCCTCCGCCCGCTCCCATCCTCTTCCCTGTTCCCCTCCCTCTTCTCTCCCTCTCACCGATCGCCCGCTCTCTCTCTCCCCTCCCCGTCTCCTTTCATTCATCTCACTCTCTCTCTCCTCCTCTATAAAGGAGAACCACAGCAGTATTGTGGTTTATTTATTTATTTTTATGTATAATTTGTTTTGGTTTGATTAGTATCATTATCATTATTATTATTATTATTATATTATTATTATTTTACCACCAATTATTTGTATCATATTATATTATTCTGTTTTAGTAAGTAGCTTTATATTTTGTTGTTTTATTATTAATGTTATTGTTATTATTTTAAATACAATATGCATGCTTTTAAGTATACATTACATATTTTTATGATTACTATTATCATATAAATATGTAATTATTCTAAATTATTTTGTAACATAATATAGATTAGGCTTGGCCCAACAGTATTAAAAGGATTTTGATTATTAATTCTAAATTTTATAATATTTTGGATTTTTAGTTCTATTGGATTTTATCTTAAATTATTACTAGTATATATTGGTGGTACCTTAAAAATGAGCCATTGACCAAAAATCTATTTATATTATTTTATGACTGTAATATTTTTCTATCTAAATATATATAGTTTTGATATAAAAATGATTTTTTTCGTGACTTTCAAGTATTTATCTAAAACTGTTTTTACTAATAAAATATAGTTTTCAAATATAATAAAAAATTTCCAAAATAGTTATTTATTTGTTTTTCTTTGATTTCCAAATCTTGACCCTTGCTAGTCATATTTCTACCTTCTTGCAAATCTCAAACTTCTTTATATCGTTCATAGCCAATTTGACTATTCCGGACTTAATGACCTGGTCCGTACCATCATCTGAAATTATCTTGCATAGTTTTGACGTCTAGGACAATTTCGGTGCCGATATGATCATATCACGCCGGTCAACTTTTAATCAAACTGAGAGGTCGTCTTGTGTAGTTGTAATATCAAGATTATATTTTGTGCTACATTGATCATCGCAGCACACTAGGAGTCGCTACCAGGCAAGTATACCTTGCTAATTAACTGTCATTATTTATTTCTATTTCTGCATTATTTATTTTATTTCATATTGTTAGTTTTCTTTGTTATAAATACGCGTCCAAGCCATACTTGGGTACAAGCGACTCTATTAGTCATTTTACTTTACTATATGCATATTAACTTGTATTAGCG
>JANAVB010015975.1:0-47914 GCA_029216955.1 Iris pallida
TAAAATATGACAAGTATTTACATATATAAACTATAACATATGTACAATATTTTAAACTAAGGAAATATATATATATAAGAAAAAAAATATATATATATAAATAACAAAATATATATAAATAATGTAAATGTATATATAATAGTATACTATATATGCCAAAATAAAATATAATATATATAATATATATTATAGATATTATATTAATTATATATATATATATATATATATATATATATAGATATATATATATATATATATATATATATACACACTCATACAAAAATGCTAAATATAGAATATATATATATTTAATATATAAATACTGTACATAACATATATAACAGGTATATATATATATATAAAATATATATACAGAAATACATATATACATATATATAAATAAAAAGAATAAAATATATATAATATATTTTAAAAACATATATAATAATATAATATATAGATATATATATATATATATATATATATAATATATATATATATATATATATATATATATATATAAAACATACAAACAAAAAGAAAAAGAAAAAGAAAAAGAAAAAGAAATAACAGCGCGAGGGGGGGGTTCAAACTCGGCCCTCTGGGTCGGGTTCTCGAGTTGGGTCGGGCTGGCCAGGGGGTCAGCCCGCGCTCTGTGTTAGGGTCAGGGTTAGATTACATTTATTTAGGTTTTAGTTTATTTATTATTAAACCCGATAAATCAAACCCTGTGTCCTGACAGTTAGAGACACAGGAGTCACGTGTCCGTGCTATGCACGACACGCACGGGTCCTAAAACGCGTGTCCGAGCACAGCGTTGGGGTCGTCGTGTCCAGGCGAACAACATATGTCGATTCGAGACACGCACGACACATTTACACGCTGCTACTTATGTGTCCGACGAGCTGGAGGGGGTTCGAGTGTGCTGGACGGCTGAGGAGGCAGTGTCTCGGCGGCGCTTGAGTGGCGACGCGTCCAGCTTGGCGTGGCGCGTCGTTCGGTGGCGGTGGATGGGGGTTCTCGTCGTCGGGGAGGTGGATTTGGGGGTCGCCGGAGTTAGGGTTAGGGTTTAGGCTTAATGGGGGAAGAACTGGGCGGTGGTCGTCGGAGATGGGTCGGGGTGATGGTGGTTGGGTCGGGGTGAGTGAGGGGGTCATTTATAGGGGCTTAGAGTCGGTCGGAATGGGCTAGGTCGGTCGGGAAACTCCGTGGGGGGGGGGGTCGGCGTCGGTCGTCGGTCAGTCGTCGGGGGTGGGTAGGGAAATTTACAGTGGGGTCCCTAGAGTTTAGGTTTATTACAAATAGGTCATTCCCCTAGGTAAATGCAATATTGAATTTGCTTAAGTAAAATATAACAATTTACAATTTACAAACTGTTATATTAACAAATTAATAAATTGCATAATGATATAAAAACAATTCTAATATTACAAAATGACATTAAAACATTTTAATTAATTGCAAAATAGTATTTTAGTATTTTAAACTCATTTAAAAATCATTTAAAAATTCTATAAAAATTCCTAAAAATCATAATAAATTATTTTAATGCTAAACAGGTCATTAGCAACTAATTAATTCTAATTTAAATAATTTTGAAAAACAGGGGCTGACAAGTCTTCCCACCTTGAAAAATTTCGTCCTCGAAATTCACAAGGATTGAAGACCCTACAATATTCTAACATAGCAAGCAAAGCAACAAATGACTAAGGCTACGATCGAAACTAACCTCTATGGTATCAGGCGGGAACGGGTGGTTTCCTCGCAGCGATTGGATCGAACAAGTAAGGGTATCTCTCCCTCATGTCCGACTCCCTCTCCCAAGTAGATTCACCCGGAGAGTGGCGGCCCCAAGCTACTCGTACCAAGGGTATAACCTTGTTCCTCAGCTCTTCTCCCTCCTGTCTAATATCTCCACTGGCTGCTCAGAAACTGTAAGGCTCGATCCGATCTCCAACTCTGAATGATCTAGCACATGGGGGTCTGGAACATATCTTCTCAGCTGAGATACGTGAAAGACATCGTGAACTCCAGCTAGGTTGGGTAGAAGTGCAACCCTGTAAGCTACCTCTCCAATCCTGCCAAGTATCTCGAACGGCCCGATGTATCTGGGGCTCAGCTTCCCTCCTCGTCCGAACCGGATCGTCCCTTAGTAGGCGATATCTTCACTAACACCATATCACCGTCTGCGAACTCCATCGGTCTGCGACTAGCATCAGCCCAGTGTTTCTGCCTGTCCTGAGCTACTCTGAGCCTGTCTCTGATCATCCCAACCTTCTCTGCTGCATCCGTGATCATCTCTGGCCCAAGCATAACTCTATCCCCGACATCGTCCCAAAAGAGCGGTGTACGGCATCGTCGTCCATATAGCGCCTCGAAAGGAAACATACCGATGCTGGCTTGGTAGCTGTTGTTGTATGAAAACTCTATCAAGTACAGATGGCTCTTCCATGATCCTCCAAAGTCCAGCACGCAAGTCCTCAGCATATCCTCCAGCGTCTGTATCATCCTCTCGGACTGCCCATCTGTCTGCGGGTGGTATGCCGTACTGAACTTGAGCCTACTGCCCAACTCCTCCTGCAAGCTCCTCCAGTAGTGGGACATGAATCTGCTGTCTCTGTCTGACACGATGCTCACCGGTACTCCGTACAAGCGAACAATCTACTGCATGTATAGCTCTGCCAACTTTCGGTGGAAAGCCCCACCTTGAAGGGTATGAAGTGCGCACACTTCGTCAGCCTGTCCACGATGACCCAAATAGCATCCTTCCCTCCTTGGAAACAAGGAAGCCCTGAGACGAAGTCCATCGTAATGTATTCCCACTTCCACTCGGGAATGGATAACGGCTGCAACAGACCAGCTGGCCTCTGGCGCTCTGCCTTGACCTGCTGGCAAACTAGGCATCTCGAAATAAAATGTGATACATTTCTCTTCATCCCGTGCCACCAAAGATGTTCCCGCAAGTCACGGTACATCTTGTTAGCACCAGGGTGAATAGAATATCTCGATCGGTGCACCTCCTGCAAGACTGCCTCTACCAGCTCTCCCTTCGGCACGCACAATCGGCTGCCATGCCTCAAGGATCCATCCTCTGCTACAGTGAAGTCATCCAGCAATCCAGCTAAAGCCTGGGCCCGAAGTCAGCGAAGGTTCTCATCTGTAGACTGTGCCTCCCTGATCTGCTCCATCAAACCTGACTGAATGTCAAGCGCCATCATCTGTATCGCTGATCCTGGCCGAACTAGCTCGATACCGAGCTTCTCCAGGTCTTCTCACAAATGCCGATCTATCATCAGATACCATGCCATCGGATGCCTGCTCAGCGCATCTGCCACCACATTTGTCTTCCCGGGATGATACTGTAAATCGATGTCGAAGTCTTTCATCAACTCCAACCATCGTCTTTGCCTCATGTTCAGCTCTTTCTGCGTGAACACATACTTCAAGCTCTTGTGGTCAGTAAAGATTTCCATACGCTCTCCGTATAAATAATGTTTCCATAACTTGAGTGCAAAGATCACCGCAGCTAACTCTAGGTCATGGGTAGGATAATTCCGCTTATGAGTCCGCAACTGCCTAGATGCATAAGCAATCACTTTCCCATGCTGCTGTAGGACACATCCTAGCCCCTTTCCTGAAGCATCGCTGTATATGGTGAAACCTCCAAAACCTGAAGGTAAAGTCAGAACTGGAGCGGTCGTCAGCCTCCTCTTCAGCTCCTCAAACGCTGCCTGGCAGTCCTCTGACCAAATGTACTCTGCGTCCTTCCGCGTCAGCTTCGTCATGGGTTCAGCTATCCTAGCAAAGTCCTGGACGAACTTTCTATAATAGCCTGCTAACCCAGAAAGCTCCTGATCTCTGAAACTGACGTCGGAGCCTTCCATGTCTCAACTGCAGCAATCATCCTGGGATCCACCGAGATTCCCTCTCCAGTAACTACATGGCCGAAAAACTCCACTCGGTCTAAAAGAACTCGCACTTCGACAATTGGCAAACAATCTCTCCTGCCTGAGAATCCCCAAAACTATCCGCAAGTGCTCTGCATGCTCCTCCGGCGTCTTCGAATATATCAGGATGTCGTCGATAAACACTACGACGAACTTATCCAGATACTGGTGAAATGTCTTATTCATCAAATTCATAAAGACAGCTGGCACATTTGTGAGACCAAATGGCATCACCAGAAACTCGTACTGTCCGTACTTCGTGTTGAACGCCGTCTTCTGGATGTCTGCTGCCCTGACCTTCACCTGGTGGTACCCGGATCTCAAGTCTATCCTGGAAAACACTTTCACCCCACTCAACCTGGTCGAACAAATTATCTATCCTGGGCAGAGGATATTTGTTCTTGATGGTGATGGCATTCAAGGTCCGGTAGTCAATACACAACCGAACTGTACCATCCTTCTTAGGCACAAAGAGTACTGACGCTCCCCATGGAGAAGCACTAGATCGAATAAAACCCTTTTTCAATACGTTATCAATCTGCTCTTTCATCTCTACGGCCTCCTTGGGGTTCACTCTATAGCAAGCCCGGGATACTGGTGATGAACCCGGTACTAAATCTATGGTGAACTCCACATCTCTGTCAGGCGGAAGCCCTGGAAGATCCTCTGGGAATACATCCATAAACTTCCTAATGATAGGGTGTGGCGGTGCTACGTCCCCAACTGTCGTACAACAGTTCGGCTCTAGGCTGATCTCCGGTCCTGTCCTCCTGATACTGAATGGTGTTGTGCCTGGGGGACTGAACAGAATACTACCTTCATGACAGTCTATAGCTGCATGGGCATAGCTAAGCTAGTCCATCCCCAATATGATATCATAACCGGGGAGTGGCATCACAAAGAATCGTCCCCTGAACTCTCTCCCGGCTATAAAAATAGAGCATCTATAGATAGCTCTAATAGGCACTGGTCCGCCTCCCGTCATTACTCTACTAATCTCCGCAGTAGGTGTAGCTACTAGATAGTGTTTATGCATAAACTCTAATGACAGGAAGCTATGAGATGCACCAGAATCAAACAAGCATAGAGCTAGAAAAGTATGCAAATAAACATGACCTGTGATGACGTCAGCTAAGTAATCTGGCTCCGACACCTGCTCCGGCTCCGGCTCAGGGCTAGACTATAAGCCTTCCCCTGGGGTCCTTTCTGCTGCTGTAGATGTTGCCTAAACCTCTGCTGCTGAGTCGGGAGTGGTCCTCTAGGTATCCTGGCTGCTGGGCACTCTCGAAGCTGATGGGTGGCAGACCCGCAAGCTAGACACTGCTTCAACCTCTTCCTGCAGATGGCGTAATCATGCCCTAATCTTCCGCAGAAAGAACACATAGCTCCCTTCTGCTGCTGCTGCTGATGTCGGGGTCCCGAGGCTCTAACTGGCGGGGTCGGGTGATGTGATGTAGGAGGACGGTAAGTCTGCTGGTGCGACGTCGGTGCTCTCTGCTGGAAAGCCTGACGCTTGGACGGTCCCTCGGGGTGTACAGAAGTCGGCCTCTTGCGAGATAGAAGACGCTCTTCGATGCTCCGGGCTAACTCTAGGCTTTGGTAGTAGTCAGTCGTACCGTTCGCCACTATAAGAATGCCAATGTCTGGAACTAGACCATGGCAAAACCTACGGGTCATCTCCTCTGGGTCTGCAGCTAGACTAGGAGCGAAACGGCTCAGGCGACTAAACTCTGCTGCATACTCATCAACAGAACGGTTCCCCTGCTAGATGTTCTGGAATCGTAGCCCCATGGCTACTCTAGCGGTGGTCGAGAAGAATTTCTTCTTGAACTGGGTCTTGAACTGATCCCAAGTGGCCCTCCCTCTCGCAAATAATGGCTCATTTCGGAACCAAACTCCTGCCAAGTCTATCAGCAGAAATCCTGCTGCCTCGACCTGGAGGTCACCCGGCATCCTAACTCCAAGGAGCTTTCTCTCTACCGAGTCTAGCCAGTCATCCGCTACTACTATGTCCTCAGTCCCTGAGAACTCCTTGGGGTTCAGACCCATAAAGTCCTTGATCGTCCCCGCTCTCTGCCGTGGCTCTACAGGTGGTGGGACCACGGTACGTTCCTCAGAATGCTCCATGCTCTGGTGGAGTAGGGTAGTCTGCTCCTGATGGGTTGTTATGAACTCCTAGATCAGAGTGAGCAGTTGGTTTCCGTCGAGTGTGACGGAAGCCTGGGTAGGTATAGTGGGTGGTGGAAGTATCGGGTCCTGCTGGGACTGTGATGTGAAAAGTGGTGGAGGCATCTGGGTTGGTAGATTTGTGGAGTGCAGGAGTATGGTAGGTGGAGGTGGGGGTGTATCAGTCAACTGGTCAGCTGACTGGATATGGAGTACGCCATTCTCAGGTGTGACGTACTGGGATGAACGAGTAAGCACCATCTAATTACAATAAAAAGGACTTATAAGGACTCTTTTAAAGTAAGCAATCATAGGCAAGAAAATCTAATTATAATAGCAAGCATGTGATGTATTTCCTATGTTGCAATCCTAATATTCCTCTAGGTGTTCTAAGCGTCATTCCTAATATTGTCTAATTACCTTAAGTTCCTAATTGCAGGCATGCTTGGTACAATAACGTAACCAAACAATTTAGTCAGGACCTGCATGGGCCACCACTAAAAACATGCCACGACCCGCTACCCAAATTGTTGGGCCGGGACGAGTCATGTCCAGCCTACGCTTGAGATAAAGCGTAGTAAGCTGTTCTAAAGACAACAAGATAAGACTAAATGTGCTAACAGTTCTATAAGTGAATAAAAGTCATAAATGCTCCAAACACAAAAGTTGTCTCATAGAATAGTAAGTCCAAGTACAAGTCTGAAATATAAAACTGGATACATATCCAGTTACAAAATACGTAGTCTAATACATGACTACTCTCAAAAGTCTAAAGCAAAAAGACAACTAGGCGAGGTTCCCCGCAGGTACATCCTCGTAAGGCAAAGCCTGGTCCTCGGCAGTAACTCCATAATACGAATCACAGAGCAACTCCTCTTCAGTAAGGATACCTACAATATTATCCTGTCAGGACGGGGGCAAGTACTGATTCTAACAAACTAGCATATGAAACATGGAAATGAACATAAGAGGAATAACTGGAAACATGGTATCACATAATCTATCATGGCAAGGACACATATGTCATAGAGACAGATGTATATGTAATATTTAAAACTGTAGCAGGTACGTGATTGTCAATAGGTGTACAATGTATAGGGGTACATAATGAAATGTACTTCCGTACAAGTGATAAGGCGATAGATGTACATACGTACAAATCCGCTTTGAGATAAAGCCTACGACAAGGTATACATATAAAATGTCAACCTTGCTCGGTACATACGTACGGAGAAGGGGGAATGATCACGTACGCTACTAACAGTTTCCCCATAATCCAGATTCTAATCATGTGAGAGATACATAAAGATTGTTCTATGCATGGTAGTAACTGAAAGTACAACATGTGAATATCTAACTTGCTACCCCAAGGATCAGCATTTAACATGGTTGGATTTGCAGTTCATTGATGTAACAGTATGTAAAGTTTGTAGAAAGTACTTGTCTCTAGCAAAGCAAGATGCGATAAAAATGCTATAGATGCCTGGTAACTCGTCACTGTAGAAATAAATACATAAACTTAGTTTTTACGCTAAGCTAAAACACTAAGACACTAATTGGTGCAACACGACTTGTGACTGGGCACCTAGCCAAAATGATAACTTTAGCATAGAAGACCAATGTGGGATGACACAATACTACAACTAAGATACTAGGGTCTTTACACTAGTGTGGGGTGAGGTTCAATACGTCTATAACTCAAAATAACACAAAAAGTTGCAAGTCGTAATTATTCAATAAATAAATCAACTGTATATTGTCTTCCAACAATTTTTGAGATAGACAAAAAGCTCAATTTTACATAAAATAAAGTACCAAAATGATCCTTGTTAATTATAGAAATTTATTATAATTTTTTGGAATTTATTAACCAGTATATGTATTTTATAAAAATCAGTTTTCATAAGTACACAGAAAGTGAGTTCTGGTTTTATATGCCAAAACAGTGGCAAAACTATAAATTAAATTCTGTAAAAATTATACTAAATTAGCTAAATTAACATAGTATCTAAATACTATTTTTCTAGAATTTTAACAGCAACTAAAGTATTTTAGAAATTCAAAAACAGCATGGTTCACAATCTAAAATTAAATAATTAATTATCTGCATATTTTGTCCATGTACATAATTTGAACCATAGTTCAAATACAGGACCCAAGGCCATGAATCAAGTCCAATATGACTTGTACAGGTCTAGAATGTGTAAAAATATATTTGAGCCCAAAAACCCGTGCTAGGCTTGGACACCAAATGGTTGCAGTAATTAAAATACACAAAAATACAAAGATGTAAAAATACATAATAAATATTAATATTTAACAAGGTAAAATTATATATAGTAGTCATATAAATATGACAAGTATATTTACATATATTAAACTATAACATATGTACAATATTTTAAACTTAAGGAAATATATATATATAAGAAATAAATATATAATATATATAAATAACAATAAATATATATAATAATAGTAAATGTAATATATATAATAGTATACATATATATGCACAAAATACACATATATATATATATATATATATATATATATATATATATATATATTATATTATATATATATATATATATATATATATATATATATATATATATATATATATATATATATATACACACTCATACAATAAAATGCTAATATAGAATATATATATATTTATATATATAAATACTGTACATATACATATATAACAGTATATATATATATATATAATAAATATATATACAGAAATACATATATACATATATATATAATAAAAAGAATAAAATATATATATATATATATTTTATAAAAACATATATATAAATAATATATATATATATATATATATATATATATATATATATATATATATATATATATATATATATATATATATATAAACATACAAACAAAAAGAAAAAGAAAAAGAAAAAGAAAAAGAAATAACAGCGCGAGGGGGGGTTCAAACTCGGCCCTCTGGGTCGGGTTCTCGAGTTGGGTCGGGCTGGCCAGGGGGTCAGCCCGCGCTCTGTGTTAGGGTCAGGGTTTAGATTACATTTATTTAGGTTTTAGTTTATTTATTATTAAACCCGATAAATCAAACCCTGTGTCCTGACAGTTAGAGACACAGGAGTCACGTGTCCGTGCTATGCACGACACGCACGGGTCCTAAAACGCGTGTCCGAGCACAGCGTTGGGGTCGTCGTGTCCAGGCGAACAACATATGTCGATTCGAGACACGCACGACACATTTACACGCTGCTACTTATGTGTCCGACGAGCTGGAGGGGGTTCGAGTGTGCTGGACGGCTGAGGAGGCAGTGTCTCGGCGGCGCTTGAGTGGCGACGCGTCCAGCTTGGCGTGGCGCGTCGTTCGGTGGCGGTGGATGGGGGTTCTCGTCGTCGGGGAGGTGGATTTGGGGGTCGCCGGAGTTAGGGTTAGGGTTTAGGCTTAATGGGGGAAGAACTGGGCGGTGGTCGTCGGAGATGGGTCGGGGTGATGGTGGTTGGGTCGGGGTGAGTGAGGGGGTCATTTATAGGGGCTTAGAGTCGGTCGGAATGGGCTAGGTCGGTCGGAAAACTCCGTGGGGGGGGGGGGGTCGGCGTCGGTCGTCGGTCAGTCGTCGGGGGTGGGTAGGGAAATTTACAGTGGGGTCCCTAGAGTTTAGGTTTATTACAAATAGGTCATTCCCCTAGGTAAATGCAATATTGAATTTGCTTAAGTAAAATATAACAATTTACAATTTACAAACTGTTATATTAACAAATTAATAAATTGCATAATGATATAAAAACAATTCTAAATATTACAAAATGACATTAAAACATTTTAATTAATTGCAAAATAGTATTTTAGTATTTTAAACTCATTTAAAAATCATTTAAAAATTCTATAAAAATTCCTAAAAATCATAATAAATTATTTTAATGCTAAACAGGTCATTAGCAACTAATTAATTCTAATTTAAATAATTTTGAAAAACAGGGGCTGACAAGTCTTCCCACCTTGAAAAATTTCGTCCTCGAAATTCACAAGGATTGAAGACCCTACAATATTCTAACATAGCAAGCAAAGCAACAAATGACTAAGGCTACGATCGAAACTAACCTCTATGGTATCAGGCGGGAACGGGTGGTTTCCTCGCAGCGATTGGATCGAACAAGTAAGGGTATCTCTCCCTCATGTCCGACTCCCTCTCCCAAGTAGATTCACCCGGAGAGTGGCGGCCCCAAGCTACTCGTACCAAGGGTATAACCTTGTTCCTCAGCCTCTTCTCCCTCCTGTCTAATATCTCCACTGGCTGCTCAGAAACTGTAAGGCTCGATCCGATCTCCAACTCTGAATGATCTAGCACATGGCTGGGGTCTGGAACATATCTTCTCAGCTGAGATACGTGAAAGACATCGTGAACTCCAGCTAGGTTGGGTAGAAGTGCAACCCTGTAAGCTACCTCTCCAATCCTGCCAAGTATCTCGAACGGCCCGATGTATCTGGGGCTCAGCTTCCCTCCTCGTCCGAACCGGATCGTCCCTCTAGTAGGCGATATCTTCACTAACACCATATCACCGTCTGCGAACTCCATCGGTCTGCGACTAGCATCAGCCCAGTGTTTCTGCCTGTCCTGAGCTACTCTGAGCCTGTCTCTGATCATCCCAACCTTCTCTGCTGCATCCGTGATCATCTCTGGCCCAAGCATAACTCTATCCCCGACATCGTCCCAAAAGAGCGGTGTACGGCATCGTCGTCCATATAGCGCCTCGAAAGGAGACATACCGATGCTGGCTTGGTAGCTGTTGTTGTATGAAAACTCTACCAAGTGCAGATGGCTCTTCCATGATCCTCCAAAGTCCAGCACGCAAGTCCTCAGCATATCCTCCAGCGTCTGTATCATCCTCTCGGACTGCCCATCTGTCTGCGGGTGGTATGCCGTACTGAACTTGAGCCTACTGCCCAACTCCTCCTGCAAGCTCCTCCAGTAGTGGGACATGAATCTGCTGTCTCTGTCCGACACGATGCTCACCGGCACTCCGTACAAGCGAACAATCTGCTGCATGTATAGCTCTGCCAACTTCTCGGTGGAAAGCCCCACCTTGAAGGGTATGAAGTGCGCACACTTCGTCAGCCTGTCCACGATGACCCAAATAGCATCCTTCCCTCCTTGGAAACAAGGAAGCCCTGAGACTAAGTCCATCATAATGTATTCCCACTTCCACTCGGGAATGGATAACGGCTGCAACAGACCAGCTGGCCTCTGGCGCTCTGTCTTGACCTGCTGGCAAACTAGGCATCTCGAAATAAAATGTGATACATTCCTCTTCATTCCGTGCCACCAAAGATGTTCCCGCAAGTCACGGTACATCTTGTTAGCACCAGGGTGAATAGAATATCTCGATCGGTGCGCCTCCTGCAAGACTGCCTCTACCAGCTCTTCCTTCGACACGCACAATCGACTGCCATGCCTCAAGGATCCATCCTCTGCTACAGTGAAGTCATCCAGCAATCCAGCTAAAGCCTGGGCCCAAAGTCTACGAAGGTTCTCATCTGTAGACTGTGCCTCCCTGATCTGCTCCATCAAACCTGACTGAATGTCAAGCGCCATCATCTGTATCGCTGATCCTGGCCGAACTAGCTCGATACCGAGCTTCTCCAGGTCTTCCCGCAAATGCCTATCTATTATCAGATACCATGCCATCAGATGCCTGCTCAGCGCATCCGCCACCACATTTGTCTTCTCGGGATGATACTGTAAATCGATGTCGAAGTCTTTCATCAACTCCAACCATCGTCTTTGCCTCATGTTCAGCTCTTTCTGTGTGAACACATACTTCAAGCTCTTGTGGTCAGTAAAGATTTCCACACGCTCTCCGTATAAA
This sequence comes from Iris pallida, assembly GCA_029216955.1. NCBI lineage: Eukaryota > Viridiplantae > Streptophyta > Magnoliopsida > Asparagales > Iridaceae > Iris > Iris pallida. The sequence goes on from JANAVB010015975.1 coordinate 11,994, forward strand.
TAATGTTTCCATAACTTGAGTGCAAAGATCACCGCAGCTAACTCTAGGTCATGGGTAGGATAATTCCGCTTATGAGTCCGCAACTGCCTAGATGCATAAGCAATCACTTTCCCATGCTGCTGTAGGACACATCCTAGCCCCTTTCCTGAAGCATCGCTGTATATGGTGAAACCTCCAAAACCTGAAGGTAAAGTCAGAACTGGAGCGGTCGTCAGCCTCCTCTTCAGCTCCTCAAACGCTGCCTGACAGTCCTCTGACCAAATGTACTCTGCGTCCTTCCCGCGTCAGCTTCGTCATGGGTTCAGCTATCCTAGCAAAGTCCTGGACGAACTTTCTATAATAGCCTGCTAAACCCAGAAAGCTCCTGATCTCTGAAACTGACGTCGGAGCCTTCCATGTCTCAACTGCAGCAATCATCCTAGGATCCACCGAGATTCCCTCTCCAGTAACTACATGGCCGAAAAACTCCACTCGGTCTAAAAAGAACTCCCACTTCGGCAATTTGGCAAACAATCTCTCCTGCCTGAGAATCCCCAAAACTATCCGCAAGTGCTCTGCATGCTCCTCCGGCGTCTTCGAGTATATCAGGATGTCGTCGATAAACACTACGACGAACTTATCCATATACTGGTGAAATGTCTTATTCATCAAATTCATAAAGACAGCTGGCGCATTTGTGAGACCAAATGGCATCACCAGAAACTCGTACTGCCCGTACTTCGTGTTGAACGCCGTCTTCTGGATGTCTGCTGCCCTGACCTTCACCTGGTGGTACCCGAATCTCAAGTCTATCCTGGAAAACACTTTCACCCCACTCAACTGGTCGAACAAATTATCTATCCTGGGCAGAGGATATTTGTTCTTGATGGTGATGGCATTCAAGGCCCGGTAGTCAATACACAACCGAACTGTACCATCCTTCTTAGGCACAAAGAGTACTGACGCTCCCCATGGAGAAGCACTAGATCGAATGAAACCCTTTTTCAATACGTCATCAATCTGCTCATTCATCTCTACGGCCTCCTTGGGTTCACTCTATAGCAAGCCCGGGATACTGGTGATGAACCCGGTACTAAATCTATGGTGAACTCCATATTTCTGTCAGGCGAAAGCCCTGGAAGATCCTCTGGGAATACATCCATAAACTCCCTAATGATAGGGTGTGGCGGTGCTACGCCCCCAACTGTCGCACAACAGTTCGGCTCTAGGCTGATCTCCGGCCCTGTCCTCCTGATACTGAATGGTGTTGTGCCTGGGGGACTGAACAGAATACTACCCTCATGACAGTCTATAGCTGCATGGGCATAGCTAAGCTAGTCCATCCCCAATATGATATCATAACCGGGGAGTGGCATCACAAAGAATCGTCCCCTGAACTCTCTCCCGGCTATAAAAATAGAGCATCTATAGATAGCTCTAATAGGCACTGGTTCGCCTCCCGTCATTACTCTACTAATCTCCGCAGTAGGTGTAGCTACTAGATAGTGTTTATGCATAAACTCTAATGACAGGAAGCTATGAGATGCACCAGAATCAAACAAGCATAGAGCTAGAAAAGTATACAAATAAACATGACCTGTGATGATGTCAGCTAAGTAATCTGGCTCCGACACCTGCTCCGGCTCCGGCTCAAGGGCTAGACTATAAGCCTTCCCCTGGGTCCTTTCTGCTGCTGCAGATGTTGCCCAAACCTCTGCTGCTGAGTCGGGAGTGGTCCTCTAGGTATCCTGGCTGCTGGGCACTCTCGAAGCTGATGGGTGGCAGACCCGCAAGCTAGACACTGCTTCAACCTCTTCCTACAGATGGCGTAATCATGCCCTAGTCTTCCGCAGAAAGAACACATAGCTCCCTTCTGCTGCTGCTGCTGATGTCGGGGTCCCGGGGCTCTAACTGGCGGGGTCGGGTGATGTGATGTAGGAGGACGGTAAGTCTGCTGGTGCGGCGTCGGTGCTCTCTGCTGGAAAGCCTGACGCTTGGACGGTCCCTCGGGGTGTACAGAAGCCGGCCTCTTGCGAGACAGAAGACGCTCCTCGATGCTCCGGGCCAACTCTAGGCTCTGGTAGTAGTCAGTCGTACCGTTCGCCACTATAAGAATGCCAATGTCTGGAACTAGACCATGGCAAAACCTACGGGTCATCTCCTCTGGGTCTGCAACCAGACTAGGAGCGAAACGGCTCAGGCGACTAAACTCTGTCGCATACTCATCAACAGAACGGTTCCCCTGCTAGATGTTCTGGAATCGTAGCCCCATGGCTACTCAAGCGGTGGTCGAAAAGAATTTCTTCTTGAACTGGGTCTTGAACTGATCCCAAGTGGCCCTCCCTCTCGCAAATAACGGCTCATTTCGGAACCAAACTCCTGCCAAGTCTATCAGCAGAAATCCTGCTGCCTCGACCTGGAGGTCACCCGGCATCCTAACTCCAAGGAGCTTTCTCTCTACCGAGTCTAGCCAGTCATCCACTACTACTATGTTCTCAGTCCCTGAGAACTCCTTGGGATTCAGACCCATAAAGTCCTTGATCGTCCCCGCTCTCTGCCGTGGCTCTACAGGTGGTGGGACCACGGTACGTTCCTCAGAACGCTCCATGCTCTGGTGGAGTAGGGTAGTCTGCTCCTGATGGGTTGTTATGAACTCCTAGATCAGAGTGAGCAGTTGGTTTCCGTCGAGTGTGATGGAAGCCTGGGTAGGTATAGTGGGTGGTGGAAGTATCGGGTCCTGCTGGGACTGTGATGTGGAAAGTGGTGGAGGCATCTGGGTTGGTAGATTTATGGAGTGGAGGAGTATGGTAGGTGGAGGTGGGGGTGTATCAGTCAACTGGTCAGCTGACTGGATATGGAGTGCGCCATTCTCAGGTGTGACGTACTGGGATGAACGAGTAAGCACCATCTAATTACAATAAAAAAGGACTTATAAGGACTCTTTTAAAGTAAGCAATCATAGGCAAGAAAATCTAATTATAATAGCAAGCATGTGATGTATTTCCTATGTTGCAATCCTAATATTCCTCTAGGTGTTCTAAGCGTCATTCCTAATATTGTCTAATTACCTTAAGTTCCTAATTGCAGGCATGCTTGGTACAATAACGTAACCAAACAATTTAGTCAGGACCTGCATGGGCCACCACTAAAAACATGTCACGATCCGCTACCCAAATTGTTGGGCCGGGACGAGTCATGTCCAGCCTACGCTTGAGATAAAGCGTAGTAAGCTGTTCTAAAGACAACAAGATAAGACTAAATGTGCTAACAGTTCTATAAGTGAATAAAAGTCATAAATGCTCCAAACACAAAAGTTGTCTCATAGAATAGTGAGTCCAAGTACAAGTCTGAAATATAAAACTGGATACATATCCAGTTACAAAATACGTAGTCTAATACATGACTACTCTCAAAAGTCTAAAGCAAAAAGACAACTAGGCGAGGTTCCCCGCAGGTACATCCTCGTAAGGCAAAGCCTGGTCCTCGGCAGTAACTCCATAAAACGAATCACAGAGCAACTCCTCCTCAGTAAGGATACCTACAATGTTATCCTGTCAGGACGGGGGCAAGTACTGATTCTAACAAACTAGCATATGAAACATGGAAATGAACATAAGAGGAATAACTGGAAACATGGTATCACATAATCTATCATGGCAAGGACACATATGTCATAGAGACAGATGTATATATAATGTTTAAAACTGTAGCAGGTACGTGATTGTCAATAAGTGTACAATGTGTAGGGGCACATAATGAAATGTACTTCCGTACAAGTGATAAGGCGATAGATGTACATACGTACAAATTCGCTTTGAGATAAAGCCTACGACAAGGTATACATATAAAATGTCAACATTGCTCGGTACATACGTACGGAGAAGGGGGGATGATCACGTACGCTACTAACAGTTTCCCCATAATCCAGATTCTAATCATGTGAGAGATACATAAAGATTGTTCTACGCATGGTCGTAACTGAAAGTACAACATGTGAATATCTAACTTGCTACCCCAAGGATCAGCATTTAACATGGTTGGATTTGCAGTTCATTGATGTAACAGTATGTAAAGTTTGTAGAAAGTACTTGTCTCTAGCAAAGCAAGCTGCGATAAAAATGCTATAGATGCCTGGTAACTCGTCACTGTAGAAATAAATACATAAACTTAGTTTTTACGCTAAGCTAAAATACTAAGACACTAATTGGTGCAACACGACTTGTGACTGGACACCTAGCCAAAATGATGACTTTAGCATAGAAGACCAATATGGGTTGACACAATACTACAACTAACATACTAGGGTCTTTACACTAGTGTGGGGTGAGGTTCAATACGGCTATAACTCAAAATAATACAAAAAGTTGCAAGTCGTAATTATTCAATAAATAAATCAACTGTATATTGTGTTCCAACAATTTTTGAGATAGACAAAAAGCTTAATTTTACATAAAATAAAGTACCAAAATGATCCTTGTTAATTATAAAAATTTATTATAATTTTTTTGGAATTTATTAACCAGTATATGTATTTTATAAAAATCAGTTTTCATAAGTACACAGAAAGTGAGTTCTGGTTTTATATGCCAAAACAGTGGCAAAACTATAAATTAAATTCTGTAAAAATTATACTAAATTAGCTAAATTAACATAGTATCTAAATACTATTTTTCTAGAATTTTAATAGCAACTAAAGTATTTTTAGAAATTCAAAAATAGCATGGTACACAATCTAAAATTAAATAATTAATTATCTGCGTATTTTGTCCATGTACATAATTTGAACCAGAGTTCAAATACAGGACCCAAGGCCATGAATCAAGTCCAATATGACTTGTACAGGTCTAGAATGTGTGAAAATATATTTGAGCCCAAAATCCATGCTAGGCTTGGACACCAAATGGTTGCAGTAATTAAAATACACAAAAATACAAAGATATAAAAATACATAATAAATATTAATATTTTAACAAGGTAAAATTATACATAGTAGTCATATAAATATGACAAGTATATTTACATATATTAAACTATAACATATGTACAATATTACGTAACGTAGAGAGACTAATTAGTTATCTATACATATATACATATATATATATATATATATATATATATATATATATATATATATATATATATATATATATATATATATATATATATATATATATATATATATATATATATATATATATATATATATATAAGGAAATATATATCTATAAGAAAAAAATATATAATATATATAAATAACAGTAAATATATATAATAATAGTAAATGTAATATATATATAATAGTATACATATATATGCACAAAATACATATATATAAATATATATATTTTATATATATATATATATATATATATATATATATATATATCTATATATATATATATATATATATATATATATATATATATATATATATATATATATATATATATATATATATATATATATATATATATTTACACTCATACACTCATACAATAAAAAATATATATATATATATATATACACTCATACAATAAAATGCTAAATATAGAATATATATTTATATATATAAATACTGTACATATACGTATATAACAGTATATATATATAATAAAATATATATACAGAAATACATATATACATATATATATATAAATATATATATATAAAAACATATAAAGAAAAAGAAAAAGAAAAAGGAAAAGAAATAACAGCGCGAGGGGGGGTTCGAACTCGACCCTCTGGGTCGGGTTCTCGAGTTGGGTCGGGCTGGCCAGGGGGTCAGCCCGCGCTCTGTGTTAGGGTCAGGGTTTAGATTACATTTATTTAGGTTTTAGTTTATTTATTATTACACCCGATAAATCAAACCTTGTGTCCTGACAGTTAGGGACACAAGTGTCACGTGTCCGTGCTATGCACGACACGCACGGGTCCTAAAACGCATGTCCGAGCACAGCGTTGGGGTCGTCGTGTCCAGGCGAACAACATATGTCGATTCGAGACACGCATGACACATTTACACGCTGCTACTTACGTGTCCGACGAGCTGGGGGGGTTTCGAGTGTGCTGGACGGCGGAGGAGGCAGTGTCTCGGCGGCGCTTGGGTGGCGACGCGTCCAGCTCGGCGTGGCACGTCGTTCGGTGGCGGTGGATGTGGGTTATCGTCGTCGAGGAGGTAGATTTGGGGGTCGCCGGAGTTAGGGTTAGGGTTTAGGCTTAATGGGGGAAGAACTGGACGGTGGTCGTCGGAGATGGATCGGGGTGATGGTGATTGGGTCGGGGTGAGTGAGGGGGTCATTTATAGGGGCTTAGAGTCGGTCGGGCTGGGCTAGGTCGGCCGGGAAATGCGGGAGGGGGGGTCGGCGTCGGTCGTCGGTCAGTCGTCGGGGGTGGGTAGAGAAATTTACAGTGGGGTCCCTAGAGTTTAGGTTTATTACAAATAGGTCCTTCCCCTAGGTAAATACAATATTAAATTTGCATAAGTAAAATATAACAATTTATAATTTGCAAACTGTTATATTAACAAATTAATAAATTGCATAATGATATAAAAACAATTCTAAATATTACAAAATAACATTAAAATATTTTAATTAATTACAAAATGGTGTTTTAGTATTTGAAACTCATTTAAAAATTATTTAAAAATTCTAGAAAAATTCCTAAAAATCATAATAAATTATTTTAATGCTAAACAGGTCATTAGCAACTAATTAATTCTAATTTAAATAATTTTAAAAAATAGGGGCTGACAGTGGGCTTCTAGTCGATCACAACCATATATTGGGTCGGATAAATTGAGTCAGAGTTGAGACTCTAGTGGAAGTCGGGAAGTATACCGGTATTATGGTAAGGGCTATAGCTAGTCCTTCCTTCCTGAAAGTCGTACCATAAAAATAGAGTATAAGGGGACGTGTTTGAGTGGGACATGATATACCTAGATGAAGGCGGACTCGTCTAGATCTTGCATATGTAATTTGTTGGAAGGTAACAGCTGGTCTCGTGCTCCGAATATTAGTGACACGGCCGGGGACACAAAATGATCTAAAAGAAAGGTGGGAGTCCAAGGGCACTAATCATCATCCTAAAGGAAATTATTCTGATCACTCAGTAATCCTAGTATATCCTAAAAAAATTTGAGGGCTTACAGTCTACCCACCTTAGAGATAGGACATGGTCTTAGGAATATTGAGGTTAGAGGGTTCCCAAAGTCCGGATACTGTACCTCGAGTTAATAGGGAATAAGGCACGGCGTATCGGGATACGGTAGATATAAGTCAAGTCAAGGATCGTTCCTCAATAAATGGAGAACGAGTGCGTACAATGACACATGGTCGATAAAATAGGATGATCTACTCGTCTATAGTATACTAGAGTTATCGACAGGGTAACCAACTCTAAGGCACAAGATTTCTAACAACTGAGTCGTAAATTTCTATTTGTGCCAACCTGCCAGACTATCGTCACAAGAGTTGTAGTGATCGTGTATTGTTGTTGACAACTGGTAGATCATAATATGACAGGATATTTAAACTATGGTATTGGCTAAGCTAGTGACTGTGGTGTTCCAACACTAGTTAGGTCTTAATAATAAAATTTACATAACTAGAGTAATATTTGTTGGAAACCAATCTCGGGATGAGTGTCACGGTAAATGATTACCCTATTGTCCACTCATCTCATGTCTAACTGTGGGCTTCGGTCGAGGAAGGGTTGGTTCAAGGCTTAAGGGTTGCTAGTTAAGGCAATCTTCCAGCAAATAATTAGAGACTCACAACATTTGGTTTCTTGAGAATAGATAGTCTCCTAGGTTGGCGTTCTGACTAAGGGTAAAACCCTAATCATTCTCAAATTCAGATGGCTCGAAAGTCTCAATAGTAGTTTGAGGGTCGATGGGAGAACGAGTAACTCAATCACATAACTGGCCGATGGTAGCTACACTTGTGCCTACCATTATCATAGCCATGGGAATACTCTGTATCTCTCTACCATCACGAGCTTTCGCCTTTCCAAATCGGTGAAAGACAAAAACAATAAAGAATTCAAGGGAGATGTTACTGAATACAATTTCGTGATTCAAGGGCGAACATATAATTCAAGAGGAATTGTCAATGCAGTCGCGGATGAGATCCTAAAGATATCTACATCTCAATCCACGTAGGTTAATCAGAGGGAGAGCGGACCGGGTGCACTATGGTTGACCAGACCGTAATACATCGATTCTGATTAGACAATATGTTAGCAGGCGTCCCCACTATACATATGTCTCAAATCAAGCTCGAGAACAGAGTGAGCTTGCAAAACTAGGCTGTAATAGCAGCGTTGGTTAAGATAGTCAAAGTATAAGTATACCAGATTTTTGAAAGAAGGCGCAAGTAGTTCGAATTTGTGAGAATCAAAAATTCACCTGGTGTTCTGGCTTATACAATCTTTCTATAATCTTTTTGTCCATAAGGTCTTGGTCAACTAATGGGTTATGGAACTCTGGATTCTATATTCTTGGTAACTTATTAGTGTCGGTCAATTACCTCGTCAAAAGATCACAAGGACCACATAATGCTAGGTTGGAAGACATGCTACTCAACTTACAGAACTTTTACTAGCATTGGCTTTGGGTCTTAAGGGACATACAGGGCATTTTCTATCCTCTATGGTATCCTAAACTGGTAATCATGTTTGAAGTCATTTCACCGAAGATTACACCTCGCCCGTATACTCAGGCTGTGGTAAACCCTTGGTTTCGTAACTCAAATATGATACAAAGTCAAACACTTCTTAACTCTATCCAATATTGATTCAAGGGTAACTATGATCAAAGAGGACCACTAACCATAGTTTTAGCAATATTCCATAACCTATATTCTCCTAAACTGAATTTGACTTTAGGGGTCGTACCTTGCCAGTGCGCTACTGGCTGCAGTGAATCTATAGTCTCCAAAATTTAAATAAATGGCGGCAGTGCGCTGCTGGTCTGCCATTATGAGTTAACTAACATTCCTTTGACTATATCTGTACAAATTTCCGAGCTTCTAAAGATTCAAACAAGTTGACTATGAAATAAAGCGTAAGTATTTGTCCTATCAGTCACAACCCTGAAAATAAAAGGTGAACGGGGAGGGAAATAACTGAAGACAAAAAATACAAACATCCTAGTATCCATTTCATATGTATTCAAATCATGGAGGAAAAACTTTGAATCGAAACTTATTCAAGGTTCGTATATAGATAACAAAATCAGAAAAATAATAATTCCTAGGACAAGTAGGAACTAAATAGGCAATTCAGACTAAGATATGAGGATGATATCTAAAGAGACAAGGAGGAGGAATTGAATAATTCATCTAGGTTAGTTCATTAATTCTAGGAAGCTCTGAATCACCAAGTGAATAATCTATCCACATTGGATCCTATCGTCCTATCAACAGGTAATAGTGTACCTATGGGGATCTGGCAAACTAGACAATTAATAACTCCTTATCTAAATTGTATGGCCTAGACTACCCATCGATAAATTTGTATAAGGGACTCCTAGTCCGAGCCATTCTCCTAAATTAAATTAATTCCTAATTCGTGAATGAGCATTTCCATGTCGCAGGCTCGCAATAGTACGACTAACTTAAGTACTATCACGAGTTCGCATGATTTGCGAAGACAGACCTGCATGGGCCACCACAAAAACTTGTCACGACCTTCATCTATTTTTTTAAACGGATACGAGATGTGTCCAAGCCAGCCTACGCCGCAGTGTCGGTGGTAGAACGCTGTCATGGCCATGAAGATCAAAATCACAAATAATGCTCATTCACATAATTAATTTAACTTACAATATTCACAAGTTTTATATTTGCTGAAAAATATAAACTTGTACAAATATTTGAATGACTACAACTCAACTATCTAGCTAGTTTCTAGGCTTTCCGTCTGCAAGTATACCCGTCACTCCCCAAGCTAAGTGAATCCACGACTAACCTGAAAATGTTGGTTTCCAGTCAGGAATGGAACGAGCACAATTCACTGAATGCAATTTCAAATAAAGAAAATGACTATAAAACAAAGGTTAGACATCAATCATAAGTTTTGAAAATAAACAGTAAATACGGAAAACCAATAGCAAATAAATAGACACAAAATACTTTCCCCAACTGTTAGAAGTACCTTTGACATGTGATCGGTCTCGAGACAATTATGCGACACGGTCTACACGGTCTACAGTTACACGGTCTACAGAAAATATTATAATAAAGAAACACTGCCTACAAAATGATAACCACGAACTACACAGTTTAAATGCAATAATAATCACGGTCTACACTGTCTACTTTGTAATAAATAAATCACTGTCTACACTGTCTTCAAGAAATAAATACAATAATAAACACGGTCTATACGGTCTACACGGTCTAAGGTCAGATCACACATCCTTGGTACTTCTCATTCCTGACTCAACAATTTATAATAGAATATAAAATCATATAATCAATAACCAAACAATGAGATATAGTGAAGATCAATATCGAAATGCAGACAATAAACTGTACTCGCCTGTGGTCCTTTGCTGGTAAAACCGACAATCCAAACCAATCAGTGTGCCCCAATAGTCAAAACTCGTACAACAGTCCCCGGAAGCTGAAATAAACATTACCAATGTTCTCAGAATAGTCAAATTAGCTAGGATTGCCTGTCCTTAAGTCCAATTTTGGACACATGGGCAAAACGGTAATTTCGGGCAAAAACGATGTCCGTCGTTAGACCCGCTTTGTACCGAAAAGCGTGACAGAGTCAACGGTCTCTAAAGTCGTCAAACTACATGTCTACGGATCCAGTTTTCCGATACGAACCCAACCGTATGTCCAAAGTTGGATTCCGGCGGGCCGTGCAAAAGTCGTCCGTTGAGTGGGACCGTGGGGCCCGCAAAACGGCGTTCGATTCAACTGTCTCCGAATAGGACCAAACTTGGCATGCAGAACCAGAAAAATGATACGGTCCTGTTGGCACAAGTTTCATCTCGATCTGACGAGCGTATACGAAGTAATTAGAAAACTTGCACAGAGGCCGATACGGTGAATTTCGACGGATACGCATCAAATTCGTCGCGCACACGCGACCAATTTGAATTCCGTCAAAGTCCACACGACCACGAAGCCGTTACGCAGCTTTCGATTGCCACGCCCCAGAACCAGAATACTGGAGAGCAGGGGCAGACATAGCCAGCTACGTATATTGAAATAGAATACATCTCAACTATACGGTCACGGCTGTCTAGATATGAGGGTTTACTACAAGCCAACGGTCTCTTAAGGTCAAGCCTATTGTCTCAATCTCAAGCAAGTAATATAATTTCAAGATGTTTGACCACCAAATATACAATAAAAGACATCCCAAATATTACATATCAGCTGATCATAAAGCTAGTCGTACAAAGTGCTAGGACTAGCAAGAGTTAAGTCATACATGATCAACCCTAGGATTTGTTAATCATGTTTACAGCCCGTAGGCAGACAGTAAGTAAAGTGCATCGAGCTAACAGGTGCTCATCGGCTAAACGCCTCAAAAGAATAACTTTATAATAGAGTGAGCGAAACAAAATAGAAAACCCACTCGTAGCCCGGGTTCCTTCTAGTCGCCACCATCGGGCTGGAAGCTTGGTAGATCCTCAGGAGCTGCTCCAAAATCTGGCCACACAAAACCAGCTGGGTCAAACCCCAGAAAGAGCAAGTGCCACAAGGGGGCTACGAAATAAGAACAAAAGCCAGCAATCAGCACAAGAAAAGATAATATTAAAACTTGAATTAAGAAAACATGTCAGGATGATATACGATGAGATAACCATGGAACTATTCCGATTGCCAGGTTACAACCCGTAAACCAAATAAGGACCGGGGTTGTAACCCTTCATCTGAACAGAGCTAGGTTTCCCACCATTTATCGGCAAGATAATAATGCAAGAATTCAAGACAGGAAGCAATCTTGTACGGGATCAAGACATGGCTAAACTGGTTATACCTCATTCAATCAATCACGGCCAAGCAGATACTACGGCTTACTACTTTAACTAACTAGGGTTATCACAGACCTAATTACTAACAAGATACAGTGAGATTGTTCCACAGCCACAAGCCCTGCAGACCATCCAGGCTACCCAGGTCGAAAATTAGGGGTTGAATTCTGGTGGGTACATGGTCCAGGAGACGCATGTACCCTTAGGTGACTAAGAGGGTGCAACACTCGACGGTGCGCTGAAAATGTGTCCTACTCGACGGCAGGCTACAGATCCCAAGAGCGCCCAGGTAACGGGATTGCCTGTAGCTGTGTCATCTCTTCATGACTACTGTGTTATTCTAGTTATTAACCTTAATCCATTTTAATAGGTGCTCCTGACCGTGGTACTCAGGAGTCCCATCCTAGACATGATGCAAGACAGGACAAGTGGATTAACAAGCAAGCAAGAAAGAACCACCCACGGTGTCAAGGCAGGTCAAGTTAAGTTATCAAGATAAATCATGCCAGGGTACTTGTCAGGAGTGCGCCACGACGGGCCACTATCACGTCAGGTTAGTCATATCAGGAGTGCACCACTACGGGTCACTGTCGTGTTATGCAAGTTCCTTGCCATACCAAGCCATGTATAATAGTCATTCCAAACATATTAAGTAAAATCAAGTTCATGACAAAAGGCTAAGGATATAAAATGGGAGCAGCGTACGAAAAGTCACGCACGCTGAGAGAGCAGCGTAGGTAAAAGTCACGCACGCTACAGGGAGCAGTGTACGTGAAAGTCACGCACGCTACAGGGAGCAGCTACGTGAAAGTCACGCACACTCAAGGGAGCAGCTGCGTGAAAAGTCACGCACGCTCAAGGGAGCAGCTGCGTGAAAAATTACGCACGCTCAAGGGAGCAGCTGCGTGAAAAGTCACGCACGCTCAAGGGAGGCAGCTGCATGAAAAGTCACGCATGCTCAAGGGAGGCAGCTGCATGAAAAGTCACGCACGCTCAAGGGAGCAGCTGCGTGAAAAGTCACGCACGCTCAAGGGAGGCAGCTCCGTGAAAAGTCACGCATGCTCAAGGGAGCAGCTGCGTGAAAAGTCACGCACGCTCAAGGGGACACGCTTCCAACAGGAAGCGTACTCAAGCCTGCGTACGCAGCGCTAAAGAGCGCGCATAGCTCAGTGTGCGTGAGCTAAGGAGCTCTGGACACTGCTCACTGTCTTCTCCAAACAGCAAGAACACCATGGCAGAACCCAAACTTCAAAACAACATAACTTGGTCATCCGAACTCCAAATCCGGATTTCCAAAGTTCCAACTTGGGTGAAATTAAATTCTCTTCCACATAGAAACATCAGAACCCACAAAACTCCAACCGAAATAGATCAAAACATACAAAAATCCGAAAATAGGAATAACTAGATCTAGGACAATGGAGGCTCCAAATCACAAAATGCCAAGAACTAATGTTGATCACCATGTCCTAAACTAGCAAATGGACAAAGAAAAGAGGGTTCTCATGTAGTGGCAAGATGCACTTGCCTAAGGGTTGGGGATTTGTGTGGAGGAAGAAGAAGAAGAAGAAATTAATGGTGGTTATGAAGAGAGAGAAGAGGTTGGTGGAGTTATAAAGAGGGTATTGTGGTGTTTTTGAGGGTGGAGCTTAGGGCTATGGTGTTCCAACACATAAACCAAACCAAACCGATTCCAAACCAATTAAAACCGAGCCAAGCCCAAAACCCAAAATACGAGAAATACCGAAATTCCACAAGCTGAGAAAAATAAAAATACATGCCAAAATCCAGATACGAGTATAAATACGAAATACGGGAAATACGGGAAATAAGGGTGACTACTCTACCCACCTTAAAAGAATTCCGTCCTCGGAATTTAATCAGGGAGCTAGAGATTGCCACGATAAGCTATACTAAGCACAGGCAAGTTACACTAAGCAGTTCAATCATACAATCATACAATGCAAGCAAGGAAGGGAAAACGTAAGGCATAAGAAAGACATTATACCTCACGAGTCAAACAGGTAGGGATATCGCAATCGGATGTCGTCCTCACGCTCCCACGTTGACTCACCTAGAGAGTGATGACCCCAAGCAATACGGACTAATTTAATAGTCTTGTTCTTGAGTATCTTTTCCCTCCGGTCCAAAATAGATACGGGCCTCTCCTCATACGAAAGGTTGGTACCAACAACCAATTCCGAATGATCTAGGATGTGGCTCAGGTCCGGAATATACCGTCGTAATTGGGATACATGGAATACATCATGTACCTCACTTAGCGACGGCGGAAGAGCGAGACGATAGGATACATCTTCTACTCGCTCTAGAATATCGAACGGTCCTATATAACTAGGACTAAGCTTTTCCCGCACGCCGAAGCGAATGACGCCGCGGTTAGGCGAGATCCTAAGGAATACATGGTCGCCGACAGCAAATTCTAAGGGACGCCGATGAGCATCGGCCCAATGGCGCTGGCGGTCCTGGGCAACTCGGAGGTGATCTCTGACCTTCCTGACCACTTCAACCGTCTGGGAAATCAACTCGGGTCCGAGCATCTGTCTTTCTTCGACATCGTCCCATGCTAGCGGGGATCTGCACTTTCTGCCATAAAGAGCCTCGAAGGGTGCCATCTGGATACTGGCCTGATAACTGTTGTTGTACGAAAATTCTACCAGGTGCAGATGATTCTCCCATGAACCACTGAAGTCAAGGGTACAGGATCTCAACATATCTTCAAGGGTCTGGATTGTGCCCTCTGACTGACCATCCATCTGCGGGTGATAAGCTGAGCTGAATGAAGGCGAGTCTCCAAACTCTTCTGCAAGCTGTGCCAAAAGTGTGAGGTAAATCTTGAATCCCTGTTCGAGGTGATACTGACCGGCACACCGTGAAGCCTGATGATCTGCCTGAGATACATCTCTGCTAGCTGCACCGTCGACTGTCCAACTCTGAATGGGAGAAAGTGTGCCACCTTGGTAAGCATGTCCACAATTACCCAAATAGCATCTCTGCCGGCCGGAGATCTGGGCAATCCGGTCACAAAATTCATGGTTATATGTTCCCATTTCCATTCTGGGATCGGTAAGGGTTGAAGAAGTCCAGCGGGCCTCTGATGTTCAGCTTTAACCTGTTGGCAAACCAAACACCGAGAGACAAACCGGGCTATCTTCCTCTTTATGCCATTCCACCAAAAATGTTGACGAATATCACGGTACATTTTCGTACCACCCAGATGAATAGAATATTGAGAACTGTGGGCTTCTGCCATAACTTTATGTCTGATATCTCCACTGGGTACACAAAGATGAGTGCCGTACCGAAGTGTACCATCTTCATGAATACATAACTCTGGCCTTCTTCCTGCTTCATACTCTGCTCTGAGTCGCTGGATCTTGGAATCTGTTGACTGCACCACCCGAATTCTGTCAACTATGCTGGACTGAACCTGTAGACTGGCCATCAATGACACGCTGGTTGGAAGAACCACTTCAATGCCCATCTTCTGAAGATCTGCCAATAATTCTGGTTGCGCCGTCAGGAAATAAACTCCGGCTCTCCTGCTCAATGCATCTGCTACAACGTTGGCCTTCCCGGGATGATACTGTAAATCCACATCATAGTCCACCAATAACTCGAGCCATCTTCTCTGCCGCATATTAAGGTCCTTCTGGGTGAAAACATACTTCAGGCTCTTATGATCAGTAAAGATCTCCACTCTATCTCCATACAAATAGTGTCTCCACAACTTCAAAGCAAACACTACCGCCGCCAATTCCAAGTCGTGGGTCGGGTAATTCTTCTCATGATCACGAAGTTGACATGACGCATAAGATATTACCTTCCCATGCTGCATTAAGACACACCCCAATCCTGTGCCTGAAGCGTCGCAATAAACTATGAATCCTCCGGTCCCATCTGGAAGGGTGAGAATGGGAGCCGTTATCAAACCTTGCTTCAACTTCTCAAATAATTCCTGACACTCTGATGTCCAAACAAATGGCACATCCTTGCGGGTCAACTGGGTCATCGGCGCTGAAATCCTTGCGAAATCTGAAACAAACCGTCGGTAGTAGCCGGCCAATCCAAGGAAGCTGCGAACCTCTGCCACTGAGCTGGGTACCGGCCATGACTCGATAGCCACAATCTTCTGGGGATCCACTTCCACTCCTCGGGTAATGATGTGACCCAAGTACGAAATGCGATCGAGCCAGAACTCGCATTTACTGAACTTGGCGTACAACTGATGCTCCCTAAGCGTCTGGAGGACGACTCTGAGATGCTGCTCATGCTCTGCCTCACTCTTGCTGTAGACCAGGATATCATCCAAGAACACAATCACAAACTGGTCCAAGTAAGGCATGAAAATGCGATTCATGAGGTCCATGAACACTGCCGGCGCATTGGTCGCTCCAAAGGGCATAACAAGGAACTCCCAATGTCCATACCTCGATCTGAATGCTGTCTTCGGGATGTCCTGCTCTCTGACTCTGATCTGGTGGTATTCCGACCGCAAGTCGATCTTCGAAAATACTGAAGCCCCTCTGAGCTGATCAAACAAGTCATCTATCCTCGGAAGAGGATATCTGTTCTTGATTGTCACCGAATTCAAGGTACGATAATCAACACATAGCCTGGACGTACCATCCTTCTTTTTCACTAGAAGCATCGGGGCTCCCCAAGGCGATCCACTTGCACGGATGAATCCCTTGGTCCTCAGTTCTTCAATCATCTTGTACAAAACTTCCAACTCTGAAGGCGCCATCCTGTAGACTCGCTCTGATACTGGTGATGTCCCGGGAATCAAGTCTATAGTGAACTCAATCTCCCGTTCCGGTGGCATCCCTGGAAGCTCCTCTGGAAAGACATCTGGAAACTCATCGACTATCCTGGGCAACTGCACTGCTGCTACTGCCATCCGCAATATTGGGGAAGACGGCTCCACTGCGCCTCTGGAAAACGAAAACTCTGGCTCGCCGGGGATACTAAAGACAACTCTGCCAATATGACAGTCTATTCTAGCATACTGGTTCCTCAACCAATCCATGCCTAGGACTACATCATAGTCTGCTATAGGAAACTCTATGAATCTAGCGGGAAACTCCCTACCGCTAACTACGATCCGACACGAGGAAAACACTCGATCTACTCCCACAAGACTATTACCAGTAAGTATATTGAGCCTCACTGATAATGACTCAGGCTCCAATCCTATCCGTGTCACGAATCGTACAGACATGAATGAATGCGATGCACCAGAATCAAACAATACCGAAGCTGGAAAGGAGTTGACGAGAATAGTACCTGCCACAACCTCATCTGGTGTAACTTCTTCTTTCATAGCCATCATCATGGCCTGACCCTGTCCTCTGGTTGCTGGTCCCCTCTGCTGGAAACCTCTCTGCCTATTCTGGGTCTGAGCTTGGGCTTGTGCATACTGCTGGGGGTGTTGCTGCTGGAATGCCTGAGACTGAGGCGGCAAGGGCCTCGAAGACTGATATTGCTGCTGCTGAACTGGTGCTGGGGCCGGTCCTCTCACCGAAGAGCTAGAAGGGTTGGATACAGATGAACCACCCCTATTCGGGCAAGCCCTAACCCTATGATCTGCTGCTCCACAAGCCAGGCACAATCCCTGCGCCCGGTGACAGTCTGCCACCACATGCCCTGGCTTCCCGCAATGAGAACATCCCATCGCGGAAGTCTGCTTCTGCTTCTGCTGCTGCGGGTACGTCGGGGTCGAATGCTGAACCGACGTTACTGAGGCCGCCCGCCTCGGAGTTCCAAAGGTCAATCCCCTAGCTGCCGGGGCTGGAGCTGATGATTGGTGCATCTGACTGTGGGACCGCTTCCTACCTCCGGTCCTATCCACAATCCTCTGGGAGGTATACACATGCCTCCTAGCTGCTCTCAAGACTGCATCGAACGTCTGGTGCTCGAACTGCTCAACCGCCAACAAGATCTCCAAATGCAGTCCCTACTGGAACCGCTGGGCCCTATCAAACTCGGTCGCCACCAAGGTGGGGGCAAACCTACTGAGCCTAGAAAACTCGGTCGCATAACCATCGACCGTCCTGCCTCCCTGCTTCAAGTTGGTAAATCTGGTCTGCAGGTCGTACCGAGCCACAGCATCAAAGTACTTCGTCTGGAATCTCTCCCTAAACACTGTCCAAGCAATGGGTGCCACTAATCCCATGGCCTGCGTCGCCCACCAGCTACGAGCCAAGTCCAACAACTGTAAGCGTACCACCGCCACCTTCTCATTCTCGGGTGTCCTAGCTGCTTCCAGAATCACCTCGGTATCCTGAAGCCATGCATCCGCGACAATCGCATCCTCGCTGCTGTCGAAGAAAGGAGGGTTCAAGCGCTTGAAACTATTGGCCGTACTGTTCCCCGGATGACTGCCTCTGGTCAAAGCATCTGCCACAGCCTGGTGCAAGGCGTCTCCTCTGCGATCCTGGGAAGCTATCAAGGTCCTGATGAGACCTACCAAGGTGCCATCATCTGGTTCTGCGGGCTGGACGGGCCGAACTGGTGACTCTTCTCCAGTAGGTATTACTCTGGAGGCGACTCCGGAATGCTGGGCTTGATCTCCAGGTTGCTGCTGGCCCACGGGAGGTGCTCCTCCTTGCTGATCGGCAGGGTCAGGTATAGTGCCGCTGAAGAAGACGACACAGGGAAACAATAAGGAAGGACCAGGACAGATCAACGATACAAGCATGTAATCAGAGCAAGAATTTTAGGGATTTGAAAATACGGGCGAAGATCAAGGGCGAATATTGATTGAGACATCTATTCGGTAAACCCTCACATTTCTTGATTGACAAGACCTGCATGGGCTACCACTTAAACCGTGTCACGCCCCAGAACCAGAATACTGGAGAGCGGGGGGCAGACATATCCAGCTACGTATATTGAAATAGAATACATCTCAACTATACGGTCACGGCTGTCTAGATATGAGGGTTTACTACAAGCCAACAGTCTCTTAAGGTCAAGCCTATTGTCTTAATCTCAAGCAAGTAATATAATTTCAAGATATTTGACCACCAAATATACAATAAAAGGCGTCCCAAATATTACATATCAGCTGATCATGAAGCTAGTCGTACAAAGTGCTAGGACTAGCAAGAGTTAAGTCATACATGATCAACCCTAGGATTTATTAATCATGTTTACAGCCCGTAGGCAGACAGTAAGTAAAGTACATCGAGCTAACAGTTGCTCGTCGGCTAAACGCCTCAAAAGAATAACTTTACAATAGAGTGAGCGAAACAAAATAGAAAACCCACTCGTGGCCCGGGTTCCTTCTAGTCGCCACCATCGGGCTGGAAGCTTGGTAGATCCTCGGGAGCTGCTCCGAAATCTGGCCACACAAAACCAGCTGGGTCAAACCCCAGAAAGAGCAAGTGCCACAAGGGGGCCACGAAATAAGAACAAAAGCCAGCAATCAGCACAAGAAAAGATAATATTAAAACTTGAATTAAGAAAACATGTCAGGATGATATATGATGAGATAACCATGGAACTATTCCGATAGCCAGGTTACAACCCGTAAACCAAACAAGGACCGGGGTTGTAACCCTTCATCTGAACAGAGCTAGGTTTTCCACCATTTATCGGCAAGATAATAATACAAGAATTCAAGACAGAAAGCAATCTTGTACGGGATCAAGACATGGCTAAACTGGTTATACCTCATTCAATCAATCACGGCCAAGCAGATACTACGGCTTACTACTTTAACTAACTAGGGTTATCACAGACCTAATTACTAACAAGATGCAGTAAGATTGTTCCACAGCCACAAGCCCTGCAGACCATCCAGGCTACCCAGGTCAAAAATTAGGGGTTGAATTCTGGTGGGTACATGGTCCAGGAGACGAATGTACCCTTAGGTGACTTAGAGGGTGCAACACTCGACGGTGCGCTGGAAATGTGCCCTACTCGACGGCAGGCTACAGATCCCAAGAGCACCCAGGTAACGGGATTGCCTGTAGCTGTGTCATCTCTTCATAACTACTGTGTTATTCTAGTTATGAACCTTAATCCATTTTAATAGGTGCTCCTGACCGTGGTACTCAGGAGTCCCATCCTAGACATGATGCAAGACAGGACAAGTGGATTAACAAGCAAGCAAGAAAGAACCACCCACGGTGTCAAGGCAGGTCAAGTTAAGTTATCAAGATAAATCATGCCAGGGTACTTGTCAGGAGTGTGCCACGACGGGCCACTATCACGTCAGGTTGGTTATGTCAGGAGTGCACCACTACGGGTCACTGTCGTGTTATGCAAGTTCCTTGCCATACCAAGCCATGTACTATAGTCATTCCAAACATATTAAGTAGAATCAAGTTCATGACAAAAGGCGTAAGGATATAAAATGGGAGCAGCGTACGAAAAGTCACGCACGCTACAGGGAGCAGTGTACAGGACTATAGAAAAGCCAAGCTTAAAGAAATAAGACCAAAACTCCAAGAGCCTGTGGGTTAAGCAAGGGGTCAGGGGAGCAGCGTACAAAAGTCACGCACGCTGAGAGAGCAGCGTAGGTGAAAGTCACGCACGCTACAGGGAGCAGCTGCATGAAAGTCACGCACGCTCAAGGGAGCAGCTGCGTGAAAAGTCACGCACGCTCAAGGGAGCAGCTGCGTGAAAAGTCACGCAGGCTCAAGGGAGCAGCTGCGTGAAAAGTCACGCACGCTCAAGGGAGGCAGCTGCGTGAAAAGTTACGCACGCTCAAGGGAGCAGCTGCGTGAAAAGTCACGCACGCTCAAGGGAGGCAGCTGCATGAAAAGTCACGCACGCTCAAGGGAGGCAGCTTTGTGAAAAGTCACGCACGCTCAAGGGAGCAGTTGCGTGAAAAGTCACGCACGCTCAAGGGAGCCAGCTGCGTAAAAAGTCATGCACGCTCAAGGGAGCAGCTGCGTGAAAAGTCACGCACGCTCAAGGGGACACGCTTCCAACAGGAAGCGTACTCAAGCCTGCGTACGCAGCGCTAAAGAGCGCACGTAGCTCAGTGTGCGTGAGCTAAGGAGCTCTGCACACTGCTCACTGTCTTCTCCAAACAGCAAGAACACCATGGCAGAACCCAAACTTCAAAACAACATAACTTGGTCATCCGAACTCCAAATCCGGATTTCTAAAGTTCCAACTTGGGTGAAATTAAACTCTCTTCCACATAGAAACATGAGAACCCACAAAACTCCAACCGAAATAGATCAAAACATGCAAAAATCCGAAAATAAGAATAACTAGATCTAGGACAATGGAGGCTCCAAATCACAAAATGCCAAGAACTAATGTTGATCACCATGTCCTTAACTAGCAAATGGACAAAGAAAAGAGGGTTCTCATGTAGTGGCAAGATGTACTTGCTTAAGGGTTGGGGAGTTGTGTGGAGGAAGAAGAAGAAGAAGAAATTAATGGTGGTTATGAAGAGAGAGAAGAGGTTGGTGGAGTTATAAAGAGGGTGTTGTAGTGTTTTTTAGGGTGGAGCTTAGGGCTATGGTGTTCCAACACATAAACCAAACCAAACCGATTCCAAACCAATTAAAACCGAGCCAAGCCCAAAACCCAAAATACGAGAAATACCGAAATTCTACAAGCTGAGAAAAATAAAAATACATGCCAAAATCCAGATACGAGTATAAATACGAAATACGAGAAATACGAAAAATGAGGGTGACATCGATGCCTACTGTGCACGACCACGTCGCCCGGATTGGCGGGACGCACGTCGTATCGGACAAATTTCTAAGTTTTGAAATCTGTTTTAATCCTATTTTTCTCAAACTTCGTAAACTTGATTTCTTCCGTGCACAGTTGATAAAATTCGCAACTACAAATTAGGTTATGAAGCCCTACATGTTGTCTAACTTTTCTCTAATTACTTTTTACAGAAGCTTACTGGATTGCTCGAGATTTGCTTCCAAACAGGTATTACCTGGACTGGCTATATGTCCTGTTTCGGGACAGTTTTTCGTCAACTTCCCGTCGAAATATTGGACAATATGATTCGTATAATCTAAAACTAATCAGAGAAAGTTGAAGTCGGTCAGGTTGACTACATACCCGAGGAAGTGGCTCGCAAAATGAACGAGCGGTGGCAGAGAACTTGGGTCGCGAAGTCGGGCGGCCAGGGGCTGTTGCTGTGCAGTCCGAGTGTTTGTACGCGATGTCCGCGCCTGGACAGCCGGCCGGCGGCGTACCGCGGTGGTGCGCTTGTCGAGGTCCCCAGGGCGCACAGGGGGTGGCGGCTTCGATGCGTTTAGGGTTTAGTAATCTTCTCTCGATCCGTATATATATGAGCGCTGGTGAGTTCGGTTTCTATAGGTTTCAGTTGGAGAATCGGGCTCTCGGTTGGAGATGGTACCAATGGGTTCGGGCCTGTGCTTGGCTTAACTTGGGCTGCTACTGTTTCTTTGTATTTGTTTTACTAACTCTTTTTGTTTTCTATTTGCCTTTTTCTTTTTCTATATACGATAAGTATATATACGTATATACACACGTACGTATATATATATATATACACATATATAATATATTTGTATATACACATGTATATACTTATATAACCCTATATATATATACTTACTTTATTTTATAATTAATACTGAGAATATATATTTATAATTATTTAATAGGCATCCATATATCTATATATTTATATATATACTAATATAATATTCCCCTATAAAATCTGAATGTACCTCAATAATATCTTTTCCTAATGACTATATATAATACTATTTATTTGTCAAAATAGTATAACCAATAATACTAAAATATTATTATATAATAATAACCTCAATAGTATTGATAATAAAAACAATAATAATAATAATAACAAGAACGAAATACAATATCCAATAATCGGCATTGCATCCACTTAAAATATGTCTACATGGACTCTTTGTGTACACTGGATGCTTACATGGCTTGGGCTCAGTTCGGGTCCAGTCCGGGCTAAAATGGTATAATCGGTTTCTCAAAAAACTCAATAATATAAATAATAAATAATAAACCTTCGGTAAGGGTTAAGTCGCAACTTGGCCTGGTTTTTCTAGTTAGGACATCGCTATGGCTCGGCCTTCCCTACCAGGGCTAGTACTCTAGTCAAAGCACGCTATTGTACTATCCGTGCCATGATTCCTAATCGATTTGTGCTCCATAACTCCACAAAGACTTAAGTCATCCACCGTAATAATTTACTAAATAATTATTACAAATATTAAAATCACCATTTAATTCAATTAAATAATCAAAAAATAATCAAAAAATTTGGGAAGGGAGGCTACAGGGAGGACTTGCCTTAGGAAAATGATTTCGATTTGGAATTGAAAATTAGGGCTTGCTCCTTCTCCAATTTCTCCTTTACTCCATCTTCTTCTTCATCTTCCTTCTCTCTTTCTTTTTTGAAAGAGGGGGTTTGGGTTTTGGTGATGGGGATGAAGGGAATTGTAAAACCCCTAAATTTTTATATTTTTAGTACTGATTTTTTTTGTATTTATACGTCGCATAGTCGTATTGTACGTCGTGCGAGAAATTGCGTTTTTCGTATTTACTCGTCGAGTGCGAATATGTACGAGGTACATATTTGAAAAATATTTTTTTTGATTTTATTATCGGTGATGGTTTCAAATAATATATAATTATTATTTTTATTTGTGAAAAGTATCTATCGAGGTTGCCAAACTTATTATTTTAATTATTTATAAAATGCTATCTTATTTTAATAGTGGTAATTTAGAAAAACTAGATTTTTGTGAATATTCTACTCGTGTGAAGCACATGAAAATTATTTCAATCATATTTTCAAAATCTATTTTATTATTTATGATAAATTATTTAGCAAGAAGGTATTTTAAAGATTTGATTATTTACGTTTACTTTCGTAATTGTTTTATCTAAATTATTAAAAATGTATTTTTTTAAAAAATATTTCCTATTACTATTTAAAAACAATTATTTTATTTTTGAAATTATTATGCTATTTAATTAAAAATGTAGTTTGAAAGTATTTCCTATTAATATTTAAAAATATTTATTATGATTTTCGAAATTAATGATTATTATTATTTATTATTATTTTGAAAATTTTATTTAGTGTTTAATTGGTTAGGATAATCTAAATTAAGAATTGATTTTTTGAATGTATTTTAGATATGATATATCTAGATATAGATTTGGATTGGTTTTAAATTGATTTAAATAAATGTGAATTATCTAATTGGATTTAAATCGTAATCCTTATCCAAGTGGGCATTCCCACCTCCTATATAAGGAGAGGTACTCATCCACAAATTATTCCTCCAAAAATTATATCTCCACAACAGGTGCATCGTGTCTGTGCCTCATCCCCTCCACTATATTTTTTCTATATATTACAACTCTCCCAACTCCGTGTCCTACACACCCGACATCCGATTCGTGTCGCGCAGGATACGACACCCCGACACATACAATCAGATCCTAAACCTGACCCTAACCCCGTTCCACCGTCATCGCCGCGCCTTCACCATGCCCCGTCCCCGATTTCTCGGCCGGACCGTACGGCGCCAGCACCCCCACCATCTCCGTCATCATCAGCCGACCACCACCATTATTATCAACTCCACCACCATCTATACATCCGCCACCAGCCTCACCGGCTAATAACCACACGCCACCACCGCCATACTCCTCCAACTCCGACCAAACTGCTACTGCCACAGCCTATCATCAATATCCCCGTCGACTCCCTACTACCGCCACCACATCGACAACAACAACACCGACATTGTCGCCCTCGTAACCTGAACCCGTCACCACCACCACCATCCAAAAATTCCCCGACAAGAAAAAGGAAGGGGACGGGACTCTCACCTTCGCCGTTAGTGCTCCCACAGTGCCGCGCCCTTGTCACCCTGACCGACTCCAGTGGGAGTCGTGTCGACCTCGCCATCGCCCGCGAGCCGCCATGGCCGCTGCTCTTGGCCGAGCCGCGCCTTCCTCCGGCACCGCCATACGTCCGCCCCCACCGCGCCGAGAAACCCCTCGGCTGAGCCCAGTCACCGCCGCGCCAGGGACTCCCCGCCTCAGCTGGCCGGATCTAGGCGTTGTCCCGATCGGCGCAGCTTCCTCGATCCCGTCCAGAAGATGCCGGCCGTCGACCGAAGACGCCCAGCCTCCGCCTCCGCGCCAAGCGGCAGCCGCCGATGGAGAGCCCCCTCTGACTTTTCAAAACCCCTTTCTCTTCCACCCGCCCGCCGGATCAGCCAGAGCCGCCCCACTTCCCCTTCCGCGGCCGATGAGTACCGCATCCCAGCGCCGGCACAACCGCCGGAGCGACGAGCCCGCCCGACTACCAGCGTCTTCCCGCGGCTTCGCCAATCGACGAAGCCCCCTTGCCCTTGCCGCTGAAACGTGGCCGCACCTCCGCCCGACCACGTGACGTCGACCGCCGTCCAAGCGCGCCGGCGCCCAGAGCCACCGTCGCCAGCCGAGCCCAGCCCTCCGAGCAGCCCTACGGTGAGAAACTCCCTCTCTCTCTCTACTCTCTCTCTCTCGAACTCCTCTTCCTCTCTCACTTTGCTATAAAAGAGAGCAGCACTCATTAATGTATTATTATTATTATTATTATTATTATTATTATTATTAGTTTTAGTATTATTAATACTGTTGCTATCATTATTATTATTATTATTATTATTATTTTATTTATTATTATTATTATTATTATTATTATTACTTTCCCTCTCTCGCTCTATTTCTATATTCATTATTTTTATTCTAGCTTTTATTTATTTAATTAATTCTTTCTTAAACACATAAATAAATAGTATTAAGATTTAGTTGTATTTATATTAGGTTGTATGGCTAGTAATAAATAAATTATTTAAGAAATTTTATATGTTTTCAAAATTATTACCATAACAAATATATATTTGGTTTAGATTAAAAAAATATATTATTTTTTTGCTTTTACTTGAAAAGGTTATTTCCAAGTTAAATTTAGTTTTCTATAATATATATATATATATATATATATATATATATATATATAATATATTATATATATATATATATATATATATATTCTTGAATATGTTATGATATCTTTACTATAAAGTAGTACCAAGTGATGGTTTTTCTAGTATTTGAAAAATATTTTTCCTAAGTATTGTGGACTAATAAAAGCTAGTTTTCAAAAGGTTATAAATAATTTTTAAGACTAGTATATGTATCTCTCCCACAAATTTTTCACGATTATCACCATTAATCATGACTGATCCAACATTCCTATTTTCTTGTGAATTTCGGACCCCTACACATCGATCATGGCTATTGGACTATTGAGACATGTCAGAAAATATCGCAGCACACCAGACGACACACCAGGCAAGACACCTTACCTTACTGTTTATTTAAATGCTCAATATCATGCATGTTTTTACTTATTTCTAACAATATAAATTGTTCTTGCAAATTATTATATTTTAGTTGCATTTGGCCTAGAGTTAAGGGACCGCCCTTGGTTTGTGCCGCATTCATTGGCCTCGACACATGTGTGCCACGAAGTCGCGAGTCGTATATAGATTCGGACTTGCGTACCGACCGTACATCAGTGCGTACAGGACGAGCGT
Source organism: Iris pallida (assembly GCA_029216955.1). Lineage (NCBI taxonomy): Eukaryota > Viridiplantae > Streptophyta > Magnoliopsida > Asparagales > Iridaceae > Iris > Iris pallida. The sequence goes on from JANAVB010015975.1 coordinate 38,595, forward strand.
TAGGATATAACTGCTAATAGATTCGTCTAGAAGACTTAGCGGTTATTAGAAATATTGTGGTGTGGATTCAGCACAAGTAGTGCATGGGGAGGGGAAGACAGTTATTAGGCGCAGGAGCTTTCACACATTTACTTTCCTCTAGCTGCCATTTGTGACTCAGGCGAGAGCTAGTGCGCGTGTAAGCCCCTGAATTTAGGGCTTATTTTTTTTAATTTTATAAATCAATTATTTTGAATAAATATTATTATTTGGTTATTATTTGATTTAATGCTCTTTACCGTGACTTGGAATTCTAGAGCATCAGGGATGCCAGTCTCTGGAAACTTCCTTCTTGAAGTTTGTAGTAGACGAGATTATATTCACAGTGATATTTCGTGTCCCACTCGAACTTGTTCCCTTGTACTCTTTTTGCTTCGCGCAAGTTCGGATCAATTTAGACCATTTAATTAATAATTGATTTTCCACACTTTTCCTTGATCATCATATGCGCGTTACCATGACTTTTAATTTGGGAGCACCAGACCAATCATTTTCTCGAAACCAACTTCTCGTGAATGATCTACTCGAGACGCTCTTCACCCATGACCTTCGTGTCCCACTCAGACACTCTATTTTGTGCTTCATTTCCTTCGCACAACTTTCGGGTCAAATTAGGCCAATTAATTATCTACCGTAAAACATGATTTAATTTTTAATTTAATTTCGGGACCCGACATCGATCCAATCCAGTCGACCCAATATATGGCCCTGGCATATTTTGAGCCTACTATGCACACGCCACTTGCGTGCCACCGATTTGATCTCCCTTGTGCTCCCATTCCATCCGTAATTTTATTTGGTTTAATTTATAAATAAATTAAATCTTGGCTTCGACTTTGTCCAAACTTGGCCCAACGTCCGACCCAGTTTGGCATGGACCCTACCATGACTGCCCATACGTCCCACTGATGTGTCTGCATTTTTTCTATTTGAAAATACGTTTATTTATATAAAAATATCTCTATTTCCCTCTCTTTTATATATGTATATATTTGTACATATATAATATAGTGTATAATACACTCCTTCTCCCCCTATATTTAGATAACTCATTCTCTCTCTTCCCACACAACCCCCTCATCCCTTGTACCCGAACACACAGCCCCCCCTCTCTCTCTCTCTCTCTACTTTCTATCTCTCTCTAAATATCTTTCTCTCTCTCTCTATTCTCACCCTCTCTCTTTATATATATGTATATATGTTATATATATACCCACACACATAACTCTCTTACTCTCACCCCCCTCACATCATCCCTCTCTCTCTTCCGTATTGGTACAGCCTCCCCTTTTTTCTCTACATTATCATCATCTCTCTCTCCTTCTCACTTCTCCTTCTTCTTCCTCAACTCCTTCTTCTTAGTCTTCTTCTTCTTCTTCAAAAGAAGAACACAGCCACCACCACCTCCACAACTACACCACCATCATCATCATCTTCTTCTTCTACTCCTCCTTCTCCATGCATCACCACAACCACCATTACTATCAAAACCAACACCACCACCCCCACCATCTTCATAACCACCACTTCCACAATTAAACCGTCGCCGCCACCACCATCTCCGGCGTGTCCCTGCCACCTCTCTCCGCTGGGCCGCCGTCGTGCCGCACCGCCGCAGCCACCGTTCACGCGCACAGCAGCAGCAGCAGCAGTTCGCTACAGCAGCGGCAGCAGGCCGCCGCCGCCGGCCAGGCCGGCCGTGGCACCCCCCTGCGTGGCCCCAGGCTGGGAGCACCCTGCGTACCACCCCAACGCAGCCACCGTCCTCCGGGACGCGCCGTCGAGGCGATTCGTGCATTTTTCCCGAAATTCCGTCGACGCGCGCGGTACATTTTGGAAAGCAACTTCACGCACATTTTTCGGAGATCCGACCGTTGGATCGTCAAATTGTTTCTTCCAACTCAATCTCGGTATATCCCTCTTCACCTCTGTCAAGTTTGAACCGTTAACTTCGTCATTTGATACATCAAAATCGGCCACCAAGTTGACGTTTTAATTTGTACTATTTTTGGACAGTTTTGCGATGCCAACTTCGCAGGTTCGTATCTTCGCCGTATCAGCTCCGTTTTGCGCGCTACCAGTTCTGGTGCACAGCTGGTATAACCCTCTTCCATTTTTGGCCGCTCGAATTCTTAGTGTCACACTTGTAAAATTCCATTTTTGAACCCGGGACTCCGAATTCAATTTCTGACACCACCAGTAGACTCGTGACGTCGTTCTGGTATGTTTTCATATAAAATTTGTTAGATTTGGAGAACGTGGGCCCTGGCACGCATTTCGGTGCAAAGCGGGTCCCACTTTCTGAGTCAACGGGTCAATTTGAGATCGGCTCATCGGAATCCAATTCCGGATATACCGTTGAGTTCGTATCGTCATTCTGGACTCGTTGACATATAATTTGCTGAGTTTTGAGGACATTGGCTCCGACACGCTTTTTCCGTGCAAATCGGATTTTAATGTCCCGGTCAATGGACCAATTTGAGATCGGTCAACGGAATCCAATTCTGGATATACCGTTGGGTTCGCATCGTCATTCTGGATTCGTGGACATATAATTTGTTAGGTTTTGTGCACTTTTATTTTGGCACGTTTTTCGGTGCAAAGTGTGTCCAACGGCGGACATCATTTTTGCCCAAAATTACCGTTTTGCTCCTGTGTCCAAATTGGACTCTTAGACAGGCTATCCTAGCTGATTTGACTATTCTGGACACGTTGGTAATGTTAGTTTCATCATCGACAATATCTGTAGATTTTTTCCCTTTTTGTGTCATATTATTATCTCTTTCCCTTTTGTGGTATTTGAGATCCATCGATTCTAGTGATTTCACAACTACTGAAATTGAATGTGTTGACCCTGTAGATGTTTGTAGAGACTAGCCTTGACCCAGTTTGACTATGGTTGACTACTTTGACTATACGTCGAAGTAAAGTCAACATTGACCTAGGTTAGACTAGTTTTGACCTTGGTTGACCACAGTTGACTATTTTGACCAAAGTCAACCGGAAGTCAACCGTAGCCTAAATTGACTAGAACTGGACCAAAGTTGACCAGTTGACCCAAACAAGTCAACTATTAGTCAACGTTAGTCAAGTTCGACCTAAAGTTGACCTAGGGTTGACCAGAGTTGACCAGTTGACCGAAAGTCAACTGTAAGTCAACCCTTGACTTAGATTGACCTAGTTTGACTTGGTATGACTTGATTTTACTTCCAAACCCTTATATTGATACAGTATTCCACCTATAGGTCCTCGAGGCACTGTTCTTGGACCAGTTGACATATTCCACCAGATCACAGGCGAGTACATTCTCTGATAATATTTCTGTTTTATGATATCGTCTTTGTTTCTTGTATTTAGTGTAGATATCTTGTTCTCTTGACACATTGTTCACACGGATTGGTATTTGTCTAGATCCCATCATAAGATGTTATTTCTCTTATTATGGTATGCCTTGTGCAAGTCTTCCTAGTTCCTTGTGCATTGTATAGACAGGATTCCTGCGAAGGCTAGCTACCTTCTCAGAGAATCACGTGTCATGACGTGTCATGACTGGATCCACTATATTAGTCAGGGATGGGGGTGTTAGCGTAGATATGTGATCAATACCCCACAGATTATTGTATCATCATTGTATAGTGTTAATCATACACTCACGTATGATTAGCCAGGCCAAACATTGTATCAAGTTCTAAGCCGATCACATGTTGAAACTAATACTAAACTCACATAGATATAGTTCCAGATTTTTGTACATGATATATACTGTTTTCTTGTTCTTACATTCAGTTACAGTCTTGACATGCCTTACCATGATTCATGTACATATTATTTTACCACGTATATTCTCTCTATTTACTGCTACATTTTCAATATCGTCTAACTAGAACTGTTATTTGAGATTTGTGCTCGTTCCATCCTGACTGGATATGTTGATAAAATTTTAGGAGTAGTTGTGCCCTCAGTATTAGACTTCATGATGTTGCTAGCTGAGGTGGATCTCACTATTCTTCTATGTGAGTTGCCTGGTAGTTATCCTTAGTTAGTCTTGTTGTTCCTTCTTTATTTTCCTGTCTTATGATCCTTGTAGATTCTAGTTGTTCTAGAGATATTGTTATTATTTCTTGTATTATCTTCCTTAGTTTTCGTGATGTGACATGAGTACATTTCTAGTTATGGATCTTAGATGTTGTAGTTAGTATAGTATACTTGACAGCGTTCTACCGCCAATACCGCGGCATAGGCTGGGCGTGGCCCACGTATTCGTACCTGTATATCCGGGTGCGGGTCGTGACACATTTTTAGTGGTGGACCATGCAGATCAGTCTTTGCAATTAATGCGAAGTCGTGGTAGTACTTGAGCTTATCTGTACTACTGCGAGCCTGCCCTAGGATTAAGGTTGAGTAATAGAATATTTTAGCATTTTGGTACTCAGTCACATATTAGAAACTTTTGGTAGATTCCAGAGATGATACCTGGGAATCTTATTTCGAAAGCTTTTCAAATCTTTTCCCACTTATTTCTATTCGTCTTGATTTCTGAAACATTTGTCCGTATCAAACTTTATTCCTTCTTGGAATGAGTTGTGGATCCCAGAGGGAAAGTATAAGTTAAACTTATATATCTTCTAGGTTGAGACGAGAATATGATTTGCCAGTCTTATATCAGGTTGAGATTGTTTTAGATTATATTTCCAATGATTTCCTTTTATCTTGATCTAGATAGTACCTTTGGACATCTCCTGAGAATTTTCTTCTAAACTCTACCTCGGGATCTGTTTTTGCTAGTTCCCATTTACTTATCCTTGATTCGTCATAGAATTTTGAATCTTGATGTTCGTTCGTTGTTGACTTTAACTTTGTATCTAAGATCAATTTTTATGAATTGAGTTAAGATATTCTGATAAACATATTCGATGAGAACGATAAATGTCTACTTTATTTATGGTGTTTAGAATTTATCGCAGTCATATTAGCTAGCCTGATAGGGACATGGAGCCTGATTTTGGATATACTATCCTAGTTATGAAATTTAGATTCTCTTGCAGCCATACCGGTTGGCATGGTAAGGAATCTAGATGACATAATTATAGGGTGTATACCTTAGTTATGGACTCTATCGTTTATTGCAGCTATGCTTATTGGCGTGGCGTAAATTCTGGCAGCATGGTTTTGGATAGACGTGTATGGTTATCAGGTCGTATCTTAAATTGATTCACTTCTTTTTTGACCAAATGATGAGGACAATTCATACCCTTATTTTTTGACTTATCATTCATTTTTCTTCTCATCGCATGATGATTTTCTCATCTTACCCGTCATTTCCTTTGCCTTGTTTAGCTATGTCTTGATTACACAAATCAACTATCTCATATCTACATCTGTTATCTATACTTAAAACTCTGAAAATTTTGAAATTTTCATATCTCAATTGTTTCTTAAATTTCGATACTGTTAAGATTTTGATTCCCTTCTGTCCATGACCAATCAATTTTGGTCATCTTGTTTATCGTGCCAAGTGAACTTAGACTATTTTCAATTTTAATCACATTCGAACTTGGATCGTATTTCATGATTTTATTAATCATACTCCTTAACCCTTGATCGGGCCTATAAGACTCTATACGACTTTCGGGTTGATTTCCATCAACCTAAGTCCTACAAATCATCCCGTACTTGAACTTCAATTATATCTTCGATTCTCTTAATCGTCTCTAAAATCGTGCCCCAATGTCACGCCCCAGAACCAGAATACTGGAGAGCGGGGGAATGACTCAGCCAGCTACGTATTACGGGTAGATGAATACCGTATAATACGATCAATGCTGTCTAAAAGACAAGGGGGTGCATACTACATGAAAGTCTCGCTATGGTCACTTCACATCTATTGTCTCAATCATTCAAATAAGAAGCAATAACAGAGAACATTTAAGATAAAGCAATAAGGCGTCCCAAACGCTTAGTCAAAATGTTCTTGAGATTTAGCTTTACAAAACATAGCCAGATGATATAGCAACTATACACAATTGTTATCAGCTGCAGTCTGACTTAATTACAATTATGTAAAAGTAAGTGCAAGACTATCCGACTAACATGTCGGTGCCAAGCGGCAAAATGTAAAGTAATTAACAAAACGAGCGAGGAAGTAAGGAACCCACTCGAGTCCTCCTGCGATCATCCCTCTAGTATTGACCATCTTGGAGGTAGAAGTAAGCTGAGTCCTCGGGAACCGGCTCTAAATCTGGCCATACAAAACCAGAGAGGTTAGACCTCTAATAGCAAGTACCGCAAGGAAGCACGATATGAGACATTAAACCAGTAAATAAGAGAATATAATAATAGATCTCTGCTTGCTACTGGGATTCACGTAACATCACGATACTTCGAACCAACTTCCCAACCAAACAAGGACAGAAGTTGGCCCGTCATGTCCTGATGCTCTGATCATCTCAGTTAGGTAACAGAGTAGGTACAGTACACAAACAAATCAACTTAAACGGCCATCCAACTCCTACGGCTTACTACTGTGAGTCCCAAGTTATCCTGGAATTATGCAATAAAGATTCTCAGTTCTTACTATGGGCAAGCAAGGCTAGTCTATCCAATCAATCAATTGCGCCAATCATGAATTAGATGAGTCCCAGCGGGACACCCGTCATCAATATACAATATACAATAATAAGCAGATACCGCTCCCTGCCCGTGTGGCAGATTTACAGTATCTGTGGGAACCAGCCGGCCTGTTGGGCACTAAAAGTCCCAAAGAGGGCTGCCATGTAAGAACTCGGGAATCCATTCTCTCCATGCAATCATTATTTTATTTAACTTAGTAGCCTCTATGTTAAGTGAAATCTCATGCCGTGGATCATGGTCATTTCAGAATGAGTACTTCCGTACAAAGTACGATATGCTCAACTCTACAACGATACCCGTACAGTTTGGTTGTAGGTCTTACATAGCGTAATGCAACAATTAAAACTAACCACGGAATAATTATGCCTTGACCATAAAGTACACATGCTGCTTTCGTAAAATAAATAAATAAATAATTGTAGCCTGCATGTATCTATATGTCAATATTCGGGATTGGCCAATCGATTTCAATAGTTCATAGTTGATATGAACGTGTCTTATTCCATTCAATTCAATAAGACGACTAGCCAGTCTCTTAGTTCCAACTAGGAACGCATGTCAATTATAAATCAAGATAACAATCAATGTTAATTAATGCCAAATTCGGGAAATAAAATCCATCTCATGCGATTGGGAAATAAAATCTCATGCGGCTGAGAAATGTGGTTAGAAATAAATAATCCATGCGGCTGAGAATGAGATTGGAAAATAATTAATTCATGCGGCTGAGAAATGAGATTCTCATGCGGCTGTGAAATAAGATTGGGAAATAAATAATCCATGCGACTGAGGAATGAGATTGGAAAATAATTAATCCATGCGGCTGAGAAATGAGATTGGAAAATAATTAATCCATGCGGCTGAGAAATGAGATTCTCATGCGGCTGTGAAATGAGATTGGAAAATAAATGATCCATGCGGCTGAGTAATGAGATTGAAAAATAATTAATCCATGCGGCTGAGAAATGAGATTAGAAAATAATTAATCCATGCGGCTGAGAAATGAGATTAGAAAATAATTAATCCATGCGGCTGAGAAATGAGATTCTCATGCGGCTGTGAAATGAGATTGGGAAATAAATAATCCATGCAGGAATGAGATTGGGAAATAATTAATCCATGCGGATGAGAAATGAGATTAGAAAATAATTAATCCATGCGAGAAATGAGATTCTCATGCGGCTGTGAAATGAGATTGGGAAATAAATAATCCATGCGGCTGAGGAATGAGATTAGAAAATAATTAATCCATGCGGCTGAGAAATGAGATTGGAAAATAATTAATCTATGCGGCTGAGAAATGAGATTCTCATGCGGCTGTGAAATGAGATTGGGAAATAAATAATCCATGCGGCTGAGGAATGAGATTGGAAAATAATTAATCCATGCGGCTGAAAAATGAGATTCTCATGCGGCTGTGAAATAAGATTGGGAAATAAATAATCCATACGGCTGAGGAATGAGATTGGGAAATAATTAATCCATGCGGCTGAGAAATGAGAGACCCATCTTCTCAGAAAACCTGAGAAGGATGGTCATGGAACCCTTGGCTTCCAAGCTCCATAAAACCTTCACCGTAAGTCCAAATTTGGACTTCCATAGGTCAAAATAGGGTAGAACGAATTTTCTACAACATGGAACCATCAAAACTTGGAAATAACAATGTTTAATAGATCAAAACCCAAGAAATCCGAAAATACTATAAATTTAGATCTAGAAGAATTTAGCCATAGAAATTGAAAATGCCAAGCACTAAGTGTCTTAGAATATTAAGAGAAAGACAATGGAACAACAAAAATAGAGATCCATCAAGAAGCAAGTTGGCACTTGCCTATCTTTTCTAGGTTGGTGGAAGAGTTATGAGGAAGAAGAAGAGTAATGAAGAAGAGAAAGGGGATGGGCTTTTAAATGAAGGAGTGGTAGTAGGTGGGGGTTTATTTCGGTTCATGATGGACCAACATAATTAACCCAATCTGAGCCGAACCCATAGCAAAGCTAAAGCAGAGTATAAAAGCAGAAAGTAAAGTGCAGGAATAAAATTACAGAAAATTAATTAACATGAAATTTAAAGGGATTTAAATACAGGGCAATACATGATAAATACAAAATATTTACATTTAAACAGTACATGCATTCTAAAAATACGTATTCTGGGAATGGAAAGTGATATCTCTACCCTCCTTAGAAAAATTTTGTCCTCGGAATTTTAAATCCAAGCAGGATAGAAACATCAGAGCTGGACTACTCCAGGTATAAGCAATTTAAGTAAGCAATTATTCTACAATGTCAATAGTAAGTAACATATCTATGTTGAACATTTTACGACACCAAGCAATTTTACTCATAAGGTAACAAGCATGAGGAGTTTAAGAAAATCAAGGTATACAGAAAGAGATATACCTTGTGAGTTAAACAGGTGCGGATACCGTGATCGAATATCATCCTCACGTTCCCACGTTGACTCCCCTAAAGAGTGATGACCCCAAGCAACCCGGACAAGGCTAATTGTTCGGTTCTTGAGTATCTTCTCTCTTCGGTCCAAAATAGACACAGGCTGTTCCTCGTAAGACAGGTTGGTACCAACAACCAGCTCAGAATGATCAAGGATATGGCTTGGGTCCGACACATACCTTCGCAACTGAGATACATGA
>JANAVB010015976.1:0-70070 GCA_029216955.1 Iris pallida
CTGACCTTTAGATTCTTGACTTGAGTCGTGCCTTCATGTGTGACTCGAGTAGCTTCCATACTTCATTTGCCGTTGGCAGATAGACACCCTGTTAAATTAGTTCTGTCAAAAGCACAAAAGAGAGCATTAATGGCACGTGCGTCAAGACTGGCCCTTTTCTTTTCTTCCTCTGTATATCTGCTATGGGGTTTTTCAACTAAAACTCTGTCAATATTTATACGAGGTGGCTTTTGATAGACATCAAGAACAATGGACCATAAATCAAAATCAAGAGATTTCAAGAAGAAACTCATCCGTATTTTCCAATATGTATAATTTGTACCATCAAACAGTGGGGGTCTGTTTGTGGCTTGGCCTTCACTTGTGAATTTCATAGTTGCCATGTGTTGTGCTGTGATCTATATAACAGTTAATTAAAATGAATAAATAATTACACTGTTACCTTTGCTTTACCTGTAATACCCGCTCTGATACCAATTGTAGGAACGAAATAGTAAAGCGTAATACTCTAGAGGGGGGTGAATAGAGTTGGCAGTGAAATAATGCTAAATAAAAATGTTAGCAGCACAATCACAGAATATTAATCACAACTGAAATAATGTAAAGGCAAGTTAAGAGAGCAAACGCAAAGACAGCGATGTATACTGGTATCCCTCTGTTGAGGACTAATCCAGTCGGTAGAACTCTTGCTACCAGTTGAATCCACTATTGGAAAAACCGCAAGTTTTCTTACGAAGTCCTTGCAACTTCTACAACGCGAGCTTTGATACGAAGAACTCATCAACTTCAAATGTGAAGAGGTATTCTTCAATCAAGCCTTCTGATTACAATCTCTCAGAAACTTCTAGACCGTACCGCACTGGCAAATTTACTAGAGAATTGTAACTGGCTTGGGATCTGAAATTGAAAGCTCTAGAAAACTCTTTGGAAGACTAAAAGCTTTAGATAGAGAGAAGATTGAAAGTGAATGAGTGAGTTGAAATGTCGAAATCCTTCTCTATTTATAGGAGTTCCAAAGGCAGACTTCTGTCAGAATTCGGGCAGAATTCGGGCAGAACTTTGAGCAAATCTCGGTCAAATCCGCAACTGCAGGAGGACCAAGTTCCAAAGATTCAAAATCACAACGGCCACTAACCGAACTCTGGCCGAACTCTGGCCGAGTTCTGTCAGGGTTAGGTTAGGGTTTTAAAAATAGGTTTTAGTGATTTTTGAAAACCTTTTTGAAAACCTTTTTGTAAACATTTTGATAGGTCATTTTAAAAATATTTTGAACTATTTTGGGGATAGCCTATTTGCCAGTACGACTCGGTGTACAACATATTCCTAGACTCAAATAAAATGAAAATTACATTGCATAGGAAATACAGACATGAGTAGGCAAACAGATCTTCAGTCTTGAACGGAGTGGATAGCCAATCTTGCTTATGTCCAAGAAACCGAGATGTCCCAACTAGCTTTGTATATCCAGACAGAGTTTGATCAGTTATTAAAATCAGGTTGACCATATGACCAATGGGCCAAAAATCAAGTTAGTAAAAATCTAATTTGAATTTTACACAGATGACTTAGTCTGAATTTTACGCATAAAAATTAAAGACTCTGTACTAGAGAGCTTGACTATGCAAACTTTACGCTTATGCACAAAAGTTAAAGTTTTTTAAGTACAAAAGTTCTTTGTTTTACACAAAGTCTTTCACTTGTGATTTTACGCTGGCATGTATTGATGTGAGCGTACTTTTGTTATTTATATTTTACGCTGGCACGTATAGACGTGAGCGTATTTGTTTTTACGCTGGCACGTATAGACGTGAGCGTATTTTGTTTTTACGCTGGCACGTATTGACGTGGGCGTATTTTTCATTTTTTACGCTGACACGTACAAAGTGGGCGTATTTGTTATTTTAATTTCTACACTGACACGTATAAACGTGGGCGAGAAGTTTAGGGTTCAAGTCTTCTTCTAAGATGAATTCACGGCCGAATTAGGTTGTTCTCTACCTTTCATGGCCGGAGCCACAGGGGTTGGTCTTTGGGGGTGTCTCCGATGATACGACGGCGGTTCCCGTGCGCTCGCTTCTCGACGAAGCAGCAGTGGGCTTCTTGTCCTTGGCGCCAGTGATGGTTTTGCTTGGGGGCCATTGGTTCGAACTGAGAGAATGAAGAAGAAGAAAGTAAAGAAAGATCGAGATTATGAGAATGATCAAAGTTCTCTCTCTATCGGCAAGGCTCTATTTATAGAGAATTTTAAAATCGGTTCAAATTCCGAAATTTATGCTGACTCTTGGATATCCCGAATATTACGCTTCTAAGCCGACCGTTGGGTATCCCGAACTATACGCGGACTGTTGGGTTTCTCGAATTTTAGGCGGACTGTTGGGTATCCCGAATTTTACGCGGACTATTGGATATCTCAGATTTTTACGCTTCAGTTCAAAGTATTTCAAATCTTAGAAAAAATTTGAAAACTTTAAAGGGGGTCTTGTAGAAGCATAAATAAATTTCATAGACCAAGTCAAAGAAGTTGAGAACTTTACGCAAGTTAAATCGAGTCAGATTCACATTTTATGCAGAGTGCAAACAGAGTAAACTCTACGCAAGCTCTTTTACGCGAGAACCATTCCAGCTTTTACGAGAGACAGGCTGTCTGCCTACATTTAATACGTGATTTTGATCTGACAGAATGATTTTCTGACAAGAACAGTACACAGAAGTCGAGAAGATTTTTTTACCAAACCCAACGCTTGTCGTTTAGTGTGCAGATGTGCTACTTTACGCTCAAGATACTGCTTCTTTTACGCACGAAAGCTATTCGAGCTTTTACGCTCAAGGCTTTTTCGTGTGCGTAGAGTTTATTTGAGCTAATTATACGCTCAAGGCTACTTTTCAGCCACTTTACGCAGGAAGTCTATTTTGGGTTATTTTACGCCCAGTCTGCTACTTTACGCAGGAAGTCTATTTTGGGTCATTTTTACGCCCAATCTTTTCTTGCTACATGAGAACGTGGTTTGCTTACGTGGCTTTCGTGCCACACTTACCGAGGAACGTGTGTACGTGCTCTTCCATTTTGTTGAAGTAGTGGGACACGTGTCACCATGCGTAGAGATCAAAACTCTACATAGGACATGTGCATCACGCGTAAAGGTTGATTTTCATCGTGGGTGACAGTTACTTGCGTAGAGACCCAATTATGTTGCTTTTTGCGTACAGAGGGTCTAGTATTTAAATAGATTTATTTTTAATATAAAAGATATCAGGAGAGATACAGGAGAGGAGATTCTGAGAAAACTATACTTTCAGAGTGATATTCCAGAAGCATTTCTTCAACTTTTTCTCAAGAGCAGGGTGAAGCAAAGCAGGAAAGCATTCGACTGTGCCATCAGTGCCGTTGTTCGATACCTTTCTGGTGACTTAGTTCTTCCGATTGTTCATCTTCCTCAAGCAGTTCTCGTCATTATCATCGTGTGGTCCACGAACAAAGTGTTCGCTCTCAGATCAGACTTCTATAGCAATACTTTCCAAAAATAATTTGTACTTTTGTACTTTTTCTTGTTTTCTTTTAAAAGTCAATTTTAGGCACTTTGTTAAGTGAAACAGACCCCATGAAGCCATGTTGGATGAAACACACAGTAGCTTCTCATCGTGAGAGAAATGCAGTCGTCGAAACACGAATTTTCTCTGAGGCACTATTGTTGCTTTGGAACGGCAACAGCTAATAACAATACTGGTGCACGGATGTGCACTATGGATTTTTATGTCTTCCCTCGCTTTACGCTTATGATTTATCATGTCGCGCAAGTCAGCGGAAGGGAGTTTTGCCTTACAACCCATGTTGCATGCATCGCAGAGCTTTGCATGCGGGTTCGTAAGGAGAGTTGGCACATCCAGGCTTAGTTCACGTACAGGGACAACCCCCCACCTAAGTTCTGTGATGTCCTTGAAGACACCCCCGTGCTATATGCGTTGGGGCCTATCTTTTTGTTGTGGGCGCATAGGCCTTGGAGACTGGCCTTAGGCGCATGCTCCTTGACAGCACGTCTGAGCCTCCTTGATGTGGGCGCATAGTATGGATCCAGAGAGCCTGGGCGCATAGCCTTGGGCGCATGACCCTGGATGCCCAGCCTGCTGAAGACAGAAGTGTTCTGGTTGGGGCTATGTGCCCAAACACTCCCTTGGGGGCATGGCTTTGGGCGCATGCTTGGTGGAGCAGCGTTGTTTTCTTCCAGTTTTGCCTCCTTCGTTTGTGAGCCTCGTCAGGTTTGGCCAGAGTGTCGCACACCCCGATTCTGGCATCGTAGTATTTTCTTTGCCAAGTCTCGGGCGTTGAACACCCTGTTGTTAGTTGTACAGGAAGGGAGTCACTGGGCTAGTAGAGCCCAGAAAGGTGTGAGCATTCTCCATTTGGAGAGCTTCTGTGGCTGAGTCATGCGCCCATATGACAGAGTCCTCCAATTGCATATCTGCTATGACGCTAGCAGGATATGCACAGCGAGCCTTCGGAAGCCAAGTCTTGCGAGACTTGTTTGGTTTCGCTGATCTTGAAGGAGTAGATCTATCCCTCGGAGCATCTTCGAACGCCTGCTGATCGAACTTTACGATCAGCATCTTCTGAGTGCTCCCCACTTTGTCGGTATCGGATTGCGTCACCACCCTCTCGTCAGAAGAAAAGGTAGTCCCAAGCAGAGTTGCCATTTTTGTGGACACACACAAAAAGAAGAAGAAATGCTGTCTTTTTTTATTGGCGCAAGGCACCACAAATCGAGTATGCCTGAGAGATCCTGTGCTGAGGATCCCCGAGTACAAAAAAGAATCCTGGGGAATGGGACGATAAAGATCGAGCAGCTGTTGCTCCTTTACTCCGTTGACACTCTGATTACAAAAGTGGAAGAAAACCTAAGAAAATTGCTAAATCTCGGCTCACTGGCAAGAAGTGCAGCAACTTGGCTCTTGAAAATGCTCTCCGTTCTGTTTTTAAAGAGGGATGAGACCCCTTTTATAGTCGTTCTTGACATGGAATGATGTTATGCACCCATATGTGGGAAGCACACTGGCTTTCACGTGGGCGCATAATCCTGCCTTAGGCGCATAGGGTGTAGGCGCATACAGGCTGTGAGATCGTGCGTTGATCGTAGTATTGACATGGCCGCATGCTTCGGTGCACGACTGCTTGTGGAGACTGACGTGGCCGTGCGCTTTGGTGCACGTTTTGATCATGTCTTTGACCGAGTCAGGCTTGGACGCAAACCCTATTTCAGGCTATGCATCCTCCTTCACATGGGTGGTTTGGACGCATAGAGCTTCACAGGATGATGGGCGCATAGGGCTTCACTGGATGATGGACGCATATGCTTCAAAGGGTGACTTGAACACATAGGAGCTTCACTTGGGTGCATATATCCTCATTTGGCTTTGGGCGCATAAGGCTTAATTTGTTGAAATTTTCATGCTTCTATACTAGTCTTCTAGGGTTTTGGCTTCAGCATACCCATGTCTTCCCCAAAGATCCAAAGCACAAGGTAGCAGGCAATTATCTGAAAAATGTTGGTTTCCATTCAGGAATGGAACAAGCACACATATGACAATCTATTCAAGACATGATAGAATTTGCAAGACATGAACATAGTATATGAGAATTGAATACAAAAAGTAACATGAATCATATTTAATAGGAAAGTGAACATGCAATCCTATAACAAAATATAGCAACCAGAAAGAAATCTGGTGACACGGGATGAACAAATGAAGCAATCTATCTATGTGTGTTGAAATATCGTGTTCGATATGTGAACGGCTAGGGGGTAAATTCGGCACCCCGTACGTGAAGTGTGCGGTTGCTATTCACCATGAAAGATACGGGAGGATAGAAACGGGGTAGTTCACTCGTCTACTAAGATATTTCTCCGTCCGACTAGTTGTAACACCCCAGTCCCAAAATACTTAAGACTAGGTACGTATCCATGCCAGCTGCATACATACGAAGTACACTCCAATATATGGAAACCTTGTATGTATACATAAGCTGTAAAATGCTTTAAAATTAGAATAACTAAATCTCATCACTAGATAAATAAATGATATAAAAACAACTTTGAATTTTCATGTATACAATCGTTGGGCGGAGACAAAGTCCACTACCAAATATCTTAAATAAAATGTACAAGAAGTGATGGATAAAATAACGAGACGAACCAAGCGCAATCTTCTTCGAAAAAATTGAGAAGATCACTGCCTTGGCTAGAACACCTGCAAAATCACAGAAGCACACACGTGGAGAGATAACCAGGTCCTCAGAGGGACGTAACAAGATACAGGAAGAACATGCCATAAATACTGAATACAAAATATGCCACAAAGAAAATAAGTGACAAGACAACAATAAGATAATCTAACCGTACTACAGTGTTCATGCAGTTAAGAATAAACCTCCAACACATGGACATCTGGCTCAGGAGCAGTAATCTCAGGTATGGTCCCATCAGGATACCAGGGACCTCAAAACATAACATTCCTCGAATGTCCGAGGCCAGAAAGATTAATAATAGGAAAGTGCATAAAGGACCCATACGTTAAGGAACATTTCTTCCCACCCAATGCCTAACAGAGTCACATCCATGTCTCATATACCTCTACTAACTGCTAAGTCTCCTAACATGCCTCTATTAGCAGTTAGCCCTAACGTTTGCACATGAGAAAACATCCCATATGCAAGGACCCCTACATACTATTCGTCTCACACATCCTCGTGGTATAACTGTGTCGAGGCATATGCAATACACTACAAACGGTAGTCCCCTAACTCTAGGTTCATATGCAATCAAAGGATAGTAACAAAGTAACTAATAATCACTGAGCATGTGTAGTAAATCAAGAACTGTAATAACTGAAAATAATGAACAGTTATATGTAATAAAATGCAGACTAAATGTAAACAGTATAATGGCAAGGCATCTTGCCTGAGGTTACGTGCAAAAAGAATAATCCAGTAGCTCGAACAAACAAATAAACGAAGCAAGAAAAGCCAAATCTCGTAGATGACTCCGGATGCTGCAACAAACATCACGAACGCGTTTGGAAGATAAGATATGCCTAGGAAAAGCCTCCAAAAGTTAAATTCTGGAGCAGGGGCAAATTCGTAATTTTGGGTCAAAACGTCGTCGTTGGATCCACTTTGCACCGAAATACGCGCCAGAACCTACGGTCTCTAAAGTCATCAAACTACATGTCTACGAATTTGTTTTGATAAGATGAACCCAACGGTATGTCAAATTTTGGATTCGGTGGGCTGTGTACAAAATCGTCCGTTGAGTAGGATTGTGGGCCCGTCAAAATGGTGTCCCAGTCAACCTTCTCAGAATTGAACCAAACTTGACTCACAAGACCAGAAAAATATTTGAGTCCAATGGCGCAAGTTTTATCGCGATTTGATGAGTGTACACGAAGTTGTGACTTAATTTGCAAAGGGTCGATACAGGGGTATCTCGATGGATACGCACTGGTTTCGTCGTACATATACAACAAAATCGGGTTCCGTCAGTTCCCACAAGTCGACAACATCCATACGCACCTTTCGATGCATATAGTACGCGACCACGTCGTCCGTTTGTCGAGGCGCACGCCGTATCGGGTGTTTTTCTTATTTTTGAAAACAGAATTTACAATTTTTTGTGAAACTTTAACAAGTGTAACTTTTTACACACTAGATGAAAAGTGAATCCAGAAGGTGCGTTACAATCTCGGTTATGTTGTCTTTGACTGTCTTCAATTAGTTTCTACAAAATTCTATTGTACAGAAAGAAAAGTGGCCGACAAGTTGATGTTTTAAAACAGTTTTTAATATGCCAGAAAAGTGATTTTTCTCCAACTTCGCCTCGATTTTTTGAGCAAGTTGGATGGCCACATCGAAATCCACCTGGGGTACTCAAAAATGGTCATGTGGGCTTTCTACACGAATTTATGGATCTAAAAATGGATTTAAATTGCTGGAGAAATTAATTGGAGAAGTCGGGTACCTCGGAGTTTAAAACTGTTGTTGTTGTTGTTGTCGTCGTTGTCGTTTGATGCTGTTGTCGTAGCGCGGGACTGTTGTGGCTGCGGACACGGCCGAGGAGAGAGAATGAAGAAGAAGGGAGGAAGGAGGAGATCAGGGTTTTTTTTTAAGAGTCAAAAAAAAACCGAACCAAATTTAAGCCCATGTAGGCATGTGGTGGGACCAAGGTGGCCATGTAGACATATTTATGTACATAAAAATATTTTAAATTATTTTAGAATTTTATGTACAATTTCTAATTATTTAATTATTTGTAAATTATCGGTATTTTTATTATTAAATGTGTTCCAATATTTGATAATTTTCTGGACCCAAATAAGCGGGTGGGTAGAAGCCCACTACAAACCCCCATTGAGATTTTAATATGTGTTATTAGGAAGGTTATGTATATAAGGAAAGACAGGAAGGATTGACGACGAAAGGGGAGGAAAGGGGGGGAAAGAGGCGGCGAGAGAGAGAGAGAGAGGAGAGAGAGAGAGAGAGAGAGTGGGGGGAAGAGGCGAGAGAGAGAGGAAAGAGAGAGAGAGAGAGAAAGGAGAGAGAGAGAGAGAGGAGAGAAGAGAGAGAGAGAGAAGAGAGAGAGAGAGAGAGAGGAGAGAGAAGAAAGATAAAGTTATAAAGTTATAAAGTTATAAAGTTATAAAAAAAAAAATATATATATATATATATATATATATATATATATATATATATATATATATATATATATATATATATATATATATAAAGTTATAAAGTGTTGGGGTGGTCGGCCTTAAATAGGCTATTGCCGCGATCAATAAAGGGGTCGCCCCTCCCCCTTTGTAGCAGCTACAGCTGCTGCTTGTGGTTGTGGTCGGTTCCCACTTGTGGGGCCGACCACATATTATTTTTTTAACCGAATGAAATCTATATATATATATATATATATATAGATATAATAGATTATATATATATATTAGAGAGATATATATATATATATATATATATATATATATATAATCCTCACAAATTTAAATAACATTTAATATTATCTATTCAAATAATTAATGCATTTTTAAACACATGTACATACAATATACAAATTCAATTACCCTAAAGACAACAGTTAATAACATTTAGTAGTAATAATTAATGTGTTTAATTATAACAATAATAACATTAATAATAATAAAATATTAAAATAGTCAAATGGGGTTGTGGTGGGCTTATACCACACACGCTTATTTGGGTCCAGAAAATTATACAAATATTGGAACACATTTAATAATAAAAATACCGATAATTGTACAAATAATTAAATAATTAGAAATTGTACATAAAATTCTAAAATAATTTAGAAAATATTTTATGTACATAAATATGTCTACATGGCCATCTTGGTCCCACCACATGCCTACATGGGCTTAAATTTGGTTCGGGCCCAGTTCGGACTGGTTTGGACAAAAGGGTCATCTAAAAATTAATATATCAATTAATATCTAAATAAAAATATTTAAATGTGTTATTTCACAACTCGGCCTGGTTTTCCTAGTTCGAACTGAACTATGGCTAGGTCTCCCACGGCATGGCTAATATACTGGTCAAAGCACACTGCTACATCTTCCGTGCTAAAAGTCAGGTCGTCTAGTGCTCCAAAACTCAACAATAGCTAACGTCATTTTTAATAATTAATAAAACCATAAATTGTATAAATTCATTTTTAAGTCTAATAAAATAATTAAAAAATACAAAAAATAGGGGTTTTACATCCTACCCAACTTACAAGAATTTTGTCCTCGAATTTAGGATTGATAGGGTAGATCGGGTTGAGGGATAGGAAGAGTTCGTCAATACCAAAATACAATTAAATTTGGAGGAGGCGATAAAATGGCGTTCAACACCACCATGCAATAGAAAATTGTGGAGTCGATATACAAAAATATATCATGGTTATGGAATTGAATAAGGATTGTTATTGAAGGTAACAAAATTTTGAATATCCAATTTTAGAGAACAGTATGGAATTGAGTAGGCCAAAGAGAATAAATTAGACATTTAGGAGATGTGATTCCTTAAGGAAGAACTGGATACTAATCGTCTTGGTCGAGTGTTTAATTAAGTGATGATTTGAAACACTCTCATGCATTCAAGTGGGATTGGACGGGCACAATAAAAATTCTAGGATTAAGGAGAAGAAGAGTTTAAGGTGAGGTATAGTCACATGAGTTGGTCGGTGGCTATCTATATTTCGTGTATATATAACTGATAGGGCAACTAAAGGTGATACTTTGAGTCTATCCATCAAGTACAGTGTCTGGTCTTTCTAAAGTAAGTAAAGCCCACAACAATAAGAGTTCAAAGACGATGCTATTTAGTACGAAATACGAGGTTCATAGGTGACGAAAATAATTCAAATGGGAGTTGTCAATATTGTCGGGATGAGACTCTAAGGCAGGTTTAACTATGTCTCCATCCACGTAGAATAATTTCATAAAATGTGAACCAAAGTGCAATAGGTTGATCAGACAATCATGCACCGTTTCTGATTAGACAATATGTTAGTGGGTGCACCCAATAAAATATGTCATGATCAAACTTGATAACGAAATAAGCTTGCAAAACTGAAGCTACATTAGCAGCATGAGATAGTCAAAATATGAGCAAGGAAGGTACTGATGCAGAAAATTTTAAATAGTCCATGATCTTTTAAAATGAAGTCTTGCCCAAAGTGTGGGCCTTTACAGTTGTCCTAGTTTTTTTTCACTTACGGTTTGGTTGTCTAGATAAGTTAAGGTCCTCTGAATTTCTAGTCTAAGTGAGCTCATCAACACGATTCATAAGGACAAAGGATTTGTTAGGTGGTGAGGTATTCTACCCAACTTACAAGAGTTAAACTAATAGTGTGATGGGACAACGGGTCAAGCAATCAAGATAAAGCACAAGGTTAGCATTAAGGGATTTTAGTAGAAGATATTCACATATTGGGTTAAAGGATTGAGTCAAGGTTGGATCTCTTAATTGAAGTCGGGAAGTATTTTGGTGTCATGGTAGAGGTTATTGTTTGGCCATTTTGACCATAAAGTCATATCAAGAAATAGAGTACAAGGAGATGTATTTTAGTAGGACATGATATATCTACATGAAGGTGGGCTTGTCTAGGTCTTACATATGAAATTTGTTGGAGAGAAAAAGTCTAGTGTGTGCTCCAAAATCCAAGTCACGGTAGGGACACTAAAAGATCAAAAATAGAAAGTGGGAAGTTCACGAGGTGATAATTAATGCACAAAAATAAAAGAGATCAAGTTAAAGCATGAGATAAAATTAATTAAGGAATCCAGTAAAATAATAATTTAGGGACACAGTTCTAGTGAGAAGATAGTCTTCTAGATGAATACAGTCAAGGAGCAATCAACTCGTTATTCAATCCGCAAACGGTTAATAGGTCACGAGGAAAGGTCGAGTAAGTCAAGATTAGGATACAGTCGCATAGTTTGGTAGATAACTAACAACACTTGTGTACATACTACTCTCATGGTCATGAGTGATATGGCAATTAGTGTGGAGTACATCTATCTTATTAGAGCTATCTTGATGGCCTACCATTAAAATTTTAACTCAAGTTTCCTCAAAAGTTTCTTAATAAAATTTTCAAAAATAAACCACCAAAATTTGTAGTCACTCCAAGCCGTTCAAATTTATCATAAAAAAAGAAATTTAAATCACTTTCATAAATATTAAAGAAAATTTTTATCATGTTACTACTGGTTTTTTTCAAAATTTTACATTTTTTATTCATCTTTCAAACTCAAGAGCTCATAAATCATGAATCTAAAAACTATACAATAAGAAATTAAGCTCTCAGATATAAAAATTTCTAGCACATACAAAGCAATCTCAAAATTTTAGCTCAATATTTTAATGCACTCATCAATTATAACTTCTATTCATACTAAGTCATTCCAACATAATCACAACTTTTAAAGGGTAACTTTATTTGATCAATCAAAACAACCTTATCACATCATTAATATATTTTTATTTTATTTCAAATTTGTGATATTAACAATCCAACATTAAACTAAATTTTCAAATAATCTTATCAGTCATAAAATTTTTTTTACGAAATTTGATATCCAATTCACAATTTTTTAAAAAAAAATCTAAATAGATTTGTAAATCCTCAATCATAGGACACAATTTAAAATAAAGAAAATTCTCAAAAATTGTTTTCATAATTTTCAAATATTTTAAACCAAAAATTAGAAATCATTACTTCTACATATTAACTGTAACTTGTACGACTCAATTTAAATAATTCCTTCTACCATAATTAAAATCTAAGATCATTTTCAAACCAAATTTATAACTGTTCAAAGGTGTATAACTATAATCCAATAAATCATAAATATCACAACTCGAAAATCAAATCAATTTTAAATTTGTTCAAAGAGATAGTTATAACCCCATAATTCATAAATATCAAAACTCAAAAATCCAATCAATTTCTTAAATCAATTGTAGAAAGATTCTAGCTATTTTTTTCCTTCCTACAGTATCAAGCCAATGGTGTTTACTATTTAGAAATCTCAAGATTAAAACTTCCCTTGGTAATATCCTACTTTACAAATTACCAATCATTAAATCATACTTTAAAAAAAAAAACCTTTTTAACTCAATTAGAGTCTTAGATGTATTCCAATTGCCAATATAATCATTCTAGCCATGTGTTTGACCTATGAGCATATACTAGTGTAGTCATCTTCCTAGTTGACACTAAGCACGAAAATAAGAATCAACGGTAGAAAGGAATCAAGCATGATGCAATTCAAGGAAGTCGAACGAGAGTTCAGAATTTGAAGCCAAGAGAAGAGGTCAAGCTGTATGGATGAGATTCCTAGATTCTAATCCTATGTTGCAGGCTTACATCGGTACAGTAACGTAACTGAAGTGACAAACTCGACCGGTATTGACCACCAAAAAAACATGTAACGCCCCAATCCCAAAATACATAAGACTATGTACGTATCCATGCCAGCTGCATACATACGAAGTACACTCCAATATATGGAAACTTTGTATGTATACATAAGCTGTAAAAAGCAGTAAAACCAGAATAACTAAATCTCATCTACTAGATAAATAAATGATATAAAAACTTTGAATTTGTCATGTATACAATCGTTGGACGGAGACAAAGACCACTACCAACTATCTCAAATAAAATGTACAAGAAGTGATCGATAAAATAACGAGATGAACCAAAGCGCAATCTTCTTCAAAAAAATAGAGAAGATCACTGCCTTGGCTAAAACACCTGCAAAATCACAGAAGTACACACCTGGAGAGATAACCAGGTCCTCAGAGGGACGTAACAAGATACAGGAAGAACATGCCATAAATACTAAATACAAAATATGCCACAAAGAAAATAAGTGACAAGACAACAATAAGGTCATCTAACCATACTTCTGTATTCATGCAGTTAAGAACAAACCTCCAACGCATGGGCATCTGGTTCAGGAGCAGTAATCTCAGGTATGGTCCCATCAGGATACCAGGGACCTCAAAGTATAACATTTCTCGAATGTTAGAGTCCAGCAGGATCAGTAATAGGAAAGTGCATAAAGGACCCAAACGTTAAGGAACTGTTCTTCCCATCCAACGCCTAACAGAGTCACATCCATGTCTTGTATACCTCTACTAACTGCTAAGTCCCCTAACATGCCTCTATTAGCAGTTAGCCCTAACGCATGCACATGGGAGATCGGCCCATACGGAAGGAGCCCTACATGCTACTCGTCTCACACATCCTCGTGGCACAACTGTGCCGAGGCATATGCAATACACTACAAACGGTAGTCCCCTAACTCTAGGTTCATATGCAATCAAAGGATAGTAACAAAGTAACTAATAATTACTGAGCATAGTAAATCAGAACTATATAACTAAAATAATGAACAGTGATATGTAATAAATATAGACTGAATGTAAACAATATAATGGCAATGTATATTGCAAGAGGTTATGTGCAAAAGAGAATAATCCAGTAGCTCGAACAGACAAATAAACGAAGCAAGAAAGCCAAATCCGCAGATGACTCCGGATGCTGCAACAAACATCACGAATGAGTTTGGAAATAAGATATGCCTAGGAAATGCCTGTCCAAAAGTTAAATTCTTGAACAGGAGCAAATTCGTAATTTCGGGTCAAACGAGGTCCGCCGTTGGACCCGCTTTACATCGAAATAGAGAACCTACGGTCTCTAAAGTCATCAAACTACATGTCTATGGATTTGTTTTGATGAGACGAACCTATGGTATGTCAAATTTTGGATTCCGGGGACTGTGCACAAATTGTCCGTTGAGTGGGATTGTGGGCCCGCCAAAATGGCGTCCCAGTCAACCTTCTCAAAATTGAATCAAACTTGGCTCACAGGACCAAAAACTATTTTGAGTCCAATGGCACAAGTTTCTTCGCGATTTGATGAGTGTACACGAAGTTGTGACTTAATTTAAAGGGTCGATACGGGGGTATCTCGACGGATAGCACTGATTTCGTCGCGCATATACAACGAAATCGGGTTCCGTCAGTTCTCACACGTCGACAACATTCATACGCGCCTTTTTATGCATATAGTGCGCGACCATGTCGCCCGGTTTGTCGGGGCGCATGCCGTATCGGTTGTTTTTTTTCTATTTTTGAAAACAGAATTTACAATTTTTTGTGAAAACTTTAACAACGTGTAACTTTTACACTAGATGAAATTGAATCCAGAAGTTGCGTTACAATCTTGGTTATGTTATCTTTGACTGTCTTCAATTAGTTTCTACAAAATTCTATTGTACAGAAAGAAAAGTGGCCGACAAGTTGATGTTTTAAATAATTTTTAATATGTCAAAAAAGTGGTTTTTCTCCTACTCGTCTCGATTTTTCGAGCAAGATGGATGGACACGTCGAAATCCACCTGGGATCTTGAAGAGGGTCATGTGGGCTTTCTACACGACTTTACGGATCTAAAAATGGATTAAATTGGCGGAGAAATTAATTGGAGAAGTCGGGTATCGGAGTTTAAAATTGTTGTTGTCGTCGTCGTTTGATGCTATTGCCGAAACCGCGGGACTGCTGTGGCTGCGGACACCGTCGAGGAGAGAGGAGGAAAAAGGAGGGAGGAAGGAGATTAGGGGTTTTTTTTTGGAGTCAATATATATACACATATATGTGTATTATATATATATAATATTATATATATATATATATATATATATATATATATATATAAATATATATAAATATATATATATATATTATATATATATATATATATATATATAATATATTATTTATATATATATATATAAAGGGTTGGGTGGTCGGCCTTAAATAGGCTATTGCTGTGATCAATAAAGGGGCCGCCCCTCCCCCTTTGTAGCAGCTACTGCTGCTGCTTGTTGGTGTGGTCGGTTCCCACTTGTGGGCCGACCACACATTGTTATATATTTTTTTTAATCGAAGAAATCTTATATATATATATATATATATATATAGATATATATTATATATATATATATATATATATTATAATTATATATTATATATATATATATTATTATGTATCTAAATGTATAATCTACCATAAAATCCTCACAAATTTAAATAACAATTTAATATTATCTATTCAAAAATTAACGTATTTAAACACATGTACTACATATACAAATTCAATTTACCCTAAAAGACACAGTTAATAACATTTAGTGTAGCCTCCCTTCCCGAATATTTTGAAATATTTTTTTTGATTTAAATGGTGATTTTTATTTTTATCAATAACCATTTAAATAATTATTACGGTAGTTGACTTTAGCTAATATTGAGATTGGGGTACAAGACGACTAGTATCATGGCACGGACGGTACAGTGGCGTGCCTTGACTAGTGTATTAGTCATGCCATGGAAGACCGAGCCATAGCGACGTCCTAACTAGAAAACTAGGCCAAGTTACGAATTAACCCTTACCGAGAATTTTATTTATTATTTAATTATAATATTGAGTTTTAGGGAACCCGTTTACCGAATCTGTCCAGATTGGGCCCAAGTCAAATCTACGCCTTTGTAGGTATGTAGTGGGACCTAGTACGGCCTTGTAGATATGATTCGTAAGTACAAGTATTTTTGTATATATTTTTGGAATTTGCAATTATTTTCTAAGAATATTTGTTATAGGTAGATTATAGATATTATTATTATTATATAGTGTTTTACAAAATTTGTATGATCTTCTGGAGCCAGGTAAGTAGTGGCATGTTGTATCATCAGAAACGACTTTTGGGCTATTAATTTGTTATTAGGATTTTATTATCGTTAATACTACTTTGTTGTTTTAAATGTTGACGATTTACATTTATTAATCATTTATTATATGAATGATATATATATAGGAGTATATAGATTATATATGTGAATATGTATATAAATATATGTGTATGTGTATATATAAATATAAATATAATATAAGTGTAAATGTGTATATGTATAAATATATAAATATACATATACAAGTGTATATATAATGTGTGTATACGTGTATATCTAAATATATGTGCATACGTGTGTGTGTGTGTATGTATATATATATATATATATATATATATATATATATATATATATATATATATATATATATATATACACACATGTATATGATATATATGTATATTATATATACATACACCTATACCCTATATATATATAATATATATATATATATATATAATATATATATAATATATATATAATATATATATATATAGTATATTATATATATAAAAAAAAAATATATATATATATAGTATTTATATATATAAGATATATCTATATATATATATATATATATATATATATATATATATAGATATATATATATATATATATATAATAATATAAAAATATATAAAAAAAATATATATATATAGATAAAATATATATATAGATATATATAAAAGAGATAGGAATCTAATAAAACCCCTGCCCATAAGCCGGCCCCAGGCCATCCCAGCCCAGCACAGGGTTCCATAACCCAGGCCCACGTGCCACCCCCGCACAGTGAACAACCATCAGCCGAGCAAGCAGACCCCTGTTCTGTTTCGGAGCCGTTTATATATACACGTATGTATATATATATATCGGGAAATCGATGGAAAAGAAAAACCTAAAAACCCGAGCCAACCGCGCGCCGCCGACACCCCACCTCTGCGCGCACCCCCGCGCGCGCGGCGCCGCCCTGGGCCACCGTCGACCGGCGACAGAGCCGCCGCGCCGGTCACTGAAAGATGCACACGCAACAGCAACAGTTGCAGCAATGGAGGTACTTCTCAATCGGATTTCTGCACGTATACTCCATTATTTTTGATACCGTATAGGGCTAGCCCACATAACCCTCTTGAATTCCTACCAAGGAGATTCGAACACGACAGCTCGATCCTCCCGCGATTTTGACACTCGATGGTTTCTGTTCAAAAAAGGGGCATAGAATTACTCCAAACCCTTACATAAGAAGCCAATTTTCGAACCAAATATTAGGGTTTTTGAAACTCCGAATGAAAACAGTCAAAGACATTATATATGAGACTGAAACGCAACTGTTAGATCGACTTCTCGAATTTCATGCATAAAGTTATTCATTATTAAAGATTCACGAAAAACTAAAATTTCAAAACTAGAAATTCTAGAAATCCTCCGATACGACGTGCGCCCCGCCAATCCGGGCGACGTGGTCGCAAACCAAAGGCATCAAAAGCTGTGTATTGGCTTCATGGTTGTGTGGGCTTTGACGAAATTTAAATTGGTCGCGTGTGCGCGACGAATTTGATGCGTATCCGTCGAAATTCACCGTATCGGCCTCTGTGCAAATTTCCTAATTACTTCGTGCACGCTCGTCAGATCGAGACAAAACTTGCGCCAGCAGGACCGTATCATTTTTCTGGTCTTGTATGCCAAGTTTGGTCCGATTCTGAGACAGTTGATAAAATCGCCGTTTTGTGGGTCCCACGGTCCGACTCAACGGGTGATTTTGTGCACGGCCTGCCGGAATCCAACTTTGGACATACGGTTGGGTTCGTATCGGAAAATCGGATCCGTAGACATGTAGTTTGACGACTTTAGCGACCATTGACTCTGGCACGCTTTTCGGTGCAAAGCGGGTCCAACGGCGGACATCGTTTTTGCCCGAAATTACCATTTTGCCCCTCTGTCCAAAATTGGACTTAAGGACAGGCAATCCTAGCTAATTTGACTATTCTGAGAACATTAGTGATATTTATTTCAGCATTCGGAGACAGTGGTGATGATTTTGACTCTATGGCTTGGCAGTTAACTATTTTTGTGGGATTCTGCGTGCAACAACCAGGCAAGATACCTTGCCTCCCTCTACAGTTTATTTACATGCATATTTTTATTACTATATAGTTTTACTAGTTGATTATTGACATATGTTTTGTACATTGTGCTTGCTAGTATATATTTAGGCCTTTATAGTTATCTTTGTAGTTCATATTAGATAATTGTATATATAGTTCTTGTTAATTATGTATTTCATACTGGAGTAGTTTTCTTGTGTATCGTGATTGGGTCATGTCGTGTCATCTCTTGTACTTGGACTGAGTTGCATCGTGTCATAGGATGAATAAGTCATATCGGAACTGCTGTACCTTGAAATTCTTGAAGCTAACCTGCGAGTCCACATTAGGGACGAGGGTTAGTAGTTAAGCTAACTTGCGAGCCCACACTAGGGGCAAGAGTTAGTAAGATAATCCGTGAGTCCACATTAGGGACGAGGGTTAGTAGTTAAGCTAACTTGCGAGCCCACACCAGGGGCGAGAGTTAGTAAGCTAATCTGCGAGTCCACACCAGGGACGAAGGTTGGTAGTTATATGTCTACACCTGCAAGTCCACACTAGGGACGAAGGTGATGCTAGCCTGCGAGTCTACACCAGGAGCGAGGGTTAGTAGTATATGGTTCACACCTGCGAGTCCACACTAGGGACGAGGGTGATGCTAGCTTGCGAGCCCACACTAGGGGCGAGGGCTAGTAGTTGTTCAAACCTGCGAGTCCACACTAGGGACGAAGGTTTGAGTATTCGATTGGTTGTCCATTGACATCGTGATATCGTGTTCACTTATTTTCTCCAGCAGTTCGTTTAGGCGTAGTGGTTCTTCCAGTCGTGTATAGTCGTGTCTTCGTGCTGATTGGTCTTTTTCTGTTTATTTCTTATATTTTCTTTATTGCATGATAAACTGCTAGATATGCATGTTTTTATGTATCTTGCTATGTCCCCTGAGGACCTGATGATCTCTTCAGGTTTAGCGATTGCATGGAGTTAGTTAGTAGAGCGGGATGGTGGAGGATTACGATCTATGATACAGGTATTTGCTTGTGATATTAATTTATTATCCTTTCGTGCTTTATATTCAGTACCATGATATACTCTGCTTATTTATAGACTCATATCATACTTGGAGTCTAATCGAACAATATGCTAATGGGCTGCAGACCATGACCCATACTTGTTCATTCTTGCTTTATATGATTCTTGTGGATTGAGATATAGTTTAGATTAGACATGATACCATGACCTTGACAGCTTATACGTACTCGAGTCGGGCCGAAGTCCGCTCGATACGTAGCTGGCCTGCTCACGAGCTCGCGTCCGAAAAACGGATGCGGGTCGTGACATTTAGTAGTAATAATTAATGTATTTAATAATAACAATAATAACATTAATAATATTAAAATAGTCAAATGGGGGTTGTGGTGGGCTTATACCACACACGCTTATTTGGGTCCAGAAAATTATACAAATATTGGAACACATTTAATAATAAAAATACCATTAATCGTACAAATAATTAAATAATTAAAAATTGTACATGAAATTCTAAAATAATTTAGAAAATATTTTTGCGTACATAAATATGTCTACATGGCCACCTTGGTCCCACCACATGCCTACATAGGCTTAAATTTGGTTCGGGCCCAGTTCGGGCTGGTTTGGACAAACCGGGTCATCTAAAAATCAATATACCAATTAATATCTAAATAAAAATATTTTAAATGCGTTATTTCACAACTTGGCCTGGTTTTCCTAGTTCGGACTGAACTATGGCTAGGCCTCCCACGGTATGGCTAATATACTGGTCAAAGCACACTGCTACATCTTCCGTGCTAAAAGTCATGGTCGTCTAGTGCTCCAAAACTCAACAATGGCTAACGTCATTTTTAATAATTAATAAAACCATAAATTTTATAAATTCATTTTTAAGTCTAATAAAAAATTAAAAAATAGGAGTTTTATACTAGTACTCATGGATTCGAACAAGTCACGAACACGACAATCATGTGGATGGTAAACAAGAAATATAACATGTAGGATCCATGATACTAACCCATGTAACAAACGTGTCAGCAAGGCAGGAAGAGCATATGTATAATATAAAATGGAAAACACTATCAAAAATTGAAAGCAATCAGTATATATACTTGCCTGGAATCCTTTGCCGATGAAACCGATAATACCAAACGACTCAGTAATCCACAAAAGTCAAACTCGCACAACAGTCTTCGAATGATGAAACAGATATCACCATAGTATTTGATATAAAAGAAATATCAAAAAATGCCTACCCAAAAGTCCAATTCTGGACACTGGGGCAAAATCATAATTTTGGACCAAATCAGTATCCGCCATTGGACCCGCTTTACACCAAAAAACGTGCCAGTACCTACGATCTCTAAAGTCATCAAATTATATGTCTACGAATTTGTTTTGACGATACGAACCCAATCGTATGTCCAAAATTGGATTCTGGTCGGCCATGCACAAATTTGTCTGTTGGATCGGGTCGCGAGCCCGCCAAAATAGTATTCTAGTCGACCTTCTAAGAATCGGACCAAACTTGGCATACAAGACCCAAAAAATGACACGGTCCTGTTGGTGAAAGTTTCGTCTCGATATGATGAATGTGTACGAAATATGGACTAGTTTGCAAGGAGGCCGATACGGGGTATCTCGATGGATACGCTT
Organism: Iris pallida; assembly: GCA_029216955.1. Lineage (NCBI taxonomy): Eukaryota > Viridiplantae > Streptophyta > Magnoliopsida > Asparagales > Iridaceae > Iris > Iris pallida. The sequence goes on from JANAVB010015976.1 coordinate 21,082, forward strand.
CGATTTCGTCGTGCATAGACAACAAAATTGAGTTTTGTCGAATCTCACACGTCGACAACATCCGCACGCGTCTTTCGATGCTCACGGATTACGATGAAGTCGCCTAATTTTTTGGGGTGCACGTCGTATCGAGAATTTTCTAAGTTTTGAAAACCGTTTAAACGTAGGTTTTTTCTAATTTTCAAATTGATTTTCTTGATGTACAATAGATGAATCTAAAATCTAAAAACGGCTTTTAGAAGTCGTATAGGTTGTCATTAAACCTATTTAGGTAGTTTTCAGAAATAATCATTGGTTCGGCAATAGTTTGTGTAAAACCCCTAAATTTCTACTATTTTTTTATTAAATTTGGTACTGATTTAAAATTTTTGTATTGTACGTCGTGTAGTCGTATTGTACGTCGTGCACGAAATTTTATTTTTTCGTAATTGCTCGATGAGTGCAAATATGTGCGAGCGTACACATTTTTAGAAAAACATTTTTTCCTATTTTTATAGTTTCAAGATAATATATATAATAATTATTTTTAGCTATCAAAATTTCTAAATTTATGATTTTATTTATGAAAAGCCTTTTATTTAGACAGTTATAATAATAAATAATATTCTTATAAAATGGTATACTAGAAAAGTGTATATTTGTAAATATTATTTGTGCATATATATATATTTCATAATTAATTATTAGTTTATTTTTAAATAATAATGTAATTTTCAAAATTATTATTAATAGTATTTTTAGAAAATATATTTTGAAATTATTGTGACAATTTAAATCTTGATTTGAATTTTGGATTTATTTAAATTAATATCTGTAATTGGAATTTGAATTATCTTATTTTTAAACTAAAAGAATTTAATTAGATTTAAATTGGATTTGTATTTGGATTTGAATTTGATTTATTTTAAATTTATTAATAGCGTATTATTTAAAAGGGGATTTAAATCTTTTCCTAAACCTATCCAATTGGGAATTTCCACATCCTATAAATAGGCAGGTACTCATCCATGTACTTCAATTCTCCAAATTTCACAATCAAACGTGCATGCATCGTGTCCATGTTCTCCGTCCAAATTCTTATTCCATCTATTTACAGATATATCAATTTCTCATGTCGGACAACCCTCGACATGCAACAGTAAATCCTAGCCCATAAACCTAATTTCTTCCGACCCTTGACGCCAATGCCTACGGTCGACTTCCCGATACTGACCACCACCACGCCAGCACCCTCACCTCCTCCCAGACTTCTCCGCAGCCCTTCTTCCCCAGAGCATCACATACCCAAATCAACCCCCGACGTTACCACCGCAGCCCGCTACTCTCCGTCGAAGCGCTGTATCAACCACCGCTCGGCCCGACCCGACTTTTCTGCCAGACTTCACCCATGGCCACCCAGCAAATCACCTCCAGATCACCGTCGTCTCCCTAAAAATCCGCTTACCACCTCCACTTCTGTCCAAGCCGTCAACCACCACCATTGCCTAATCCCGTAACCACCATCTGCACCTACGACATAGCCACCTCCTCCTCCGAACTCACCAACACCACCAACCATCACCACTGCCACCAAGACGCCACCATACCCGCGGCCAACACCGCCATCTCGGCCGACTTCCTTGACCCAGGCCTCAGGCCGACCAAAACACCACCACCACCATCGAAGGAAAAGAAAGAAGGGAACCCAAACCCGAGCCCAGCAATCACCACCCCCTTCGTCGCGGCCATCGCCGCCACCATATCGCCACCACTACCACAACCAAAAGAAGAAAAATAAACGAAATTCTCCTTACCTTGTCTCTGTCACACCTCTGCAGCGCTACCTAGCCTCCGGTGAGCCCAGATCGGTCGTGCCACCGCAAACCCTCGCCGTCACTCCGTGCAGTGCACCCCCGCATCCGGCGACTCCACTCCTCTCGGCTGGATCCACCAAGCCCCCGAGCCTGTCCTCTTCTCCGCCGCCTCCTGGTGTCGTACCGTCGCGCGTTCGTCGGCGAGCCCAGGTGGTCGACGATCGCACTTCCCCTTCCTCCGCCGAACCCTCTCCGGCGTGCCCTAGCCGCCTGCGACCGCAGCACCCCGTCCGCTTCGCCGCCTCCTTGCGCTGCACCGCCGCGTGTCCGCCGGCGAGCCGCGTGGCCGAATCCCCGAACTTTCCATCTCCCTCTCGCTCTCTCACGCGCGTTTCTCTCTCTCTCCTCTCCTTCTTCTGTTGCTGTCGGTTTATGTTTTTTTTCTTTTTTTCTTTTATTATTTTTAGTTTCAATCAACACTCTCTCGAAAAGAGAGAGCAGAACAGTAGACTTACTATTATATTTATTATTATTATTATTATTATTTTTATTATTTTCACTGTTATCAGCTACTTATTATAGTTTATGGTTATTATTATTTATAGGTTAAATATTATATTGATTATTATGATTATTAGTATTAAATTAATATTTTGATAATAATGTATTACTATTATTTTTTAAAACTATATGTAAATGGATAGAGCTGTATATGTACTTTTAAATTTGAATTTTTCCTAAAGTATTTTACTAGATTTTTATGTATTCATTCGAAATAATTTTTGATTAAACATAGGTTTCTACCAAAAATCTACTTTACGAACTTAGGGTTTTGTCTAAATACATTTTTTTGATTTATCAAAGTATTTAACCTAAAATTATTTTGGCCTAATAAAATTGCAGTTTTTAAATTATGATATATAACCATCTTCAAGTATTTGTGTGAAATTATTTAAACTCATAAAATATATTTTTCAAAGATTATAAAATATTTTCTAAAATCATATATTTATCAAATTTCCTCAGATTATCCCCAGTCCATGACCAATCCCAATTTTTCTATATTCCTTTGCCAATTCTTTTCTTCCTCCTATTGACCCTAACTAAATCTGACCGTCCTGGACATGATGGAACAACCCATGCCCTCGTCAGAGGACCTTTGAGTCGTTATAACTTCAAAGTCGTCGTTCATGCCACCTTGATTATCGCAGCACACTAGGCGTCCTACCAGGCAAGACACCTTGCCATTTGTTGTTTATTTATTTTAGCTCATATTTCATGCATTATTTATTTTCTTTATACAAAATAAACTGTGATACATGGCATAACCTGTTAGACTTACTGTTCAGTTATATTTTCTGCTATGTATTATTTTTCTTACACATTAAACCTAGAATTAAGGGACCACCTTGTGTGTTGCATTCATTGGCCTTGACATGTTGTACCACGAAGTTGTGTGTCGCATGTAGAATACGGACTTGTGTGACTGGCTGTCCATCGGTACGTAAAAGCCGTGCGATAGGAATAACCGCTAATAGAGATTGCATGCTTAGTTTGACTTAGCGGTTATAGAGGTTTTCTGTTGTGGATACAACATAGAAGGCATTGAGCGGGAAGGACAATTCCTTAGCGTATGGGCTTTGATGCACTTTTCCTTGTGACCCGGAAGCTCTGCTGGAGATACGGGATTGATGACCCACAATTGCTGACGGCCACTGACGTTCTGCAGAACGTTATGCTCTTACTGATGGGGCCTCTGGTGCCCCAGGGGGGACCATGCCGATCCTATTTAGCCAGGACCCATGCGTAGGAAGGATTGTTCTTAACTATATTTCACTTAGAACGATTAGGTACCTTTATCTGTTAGGTACGAGTACTTTTGGTTTGGGTAATTGTATCTGACCGTGGCTTGGAACAATAACTTGTCGCGGATTAGTTCGTCACATCTTGTCCTTGTTTTGTTGTAGGTGTGACTTACTACTTCGATGAGAAGGTATTGAACTTTGTTGGGGTCCGGATACCATATTGGATGCATATCATGGAAAGATACGTCACCGTGAATTAGTTTACCATCTCCTGTCCTTGTTTAGTTGGGAGGATGGTACGCTAGTTCAATAGGTGTGTATTGGAACATGTTATAATTCAATTAACTTATTTATTTGAGCAATATTTATTCAGTTTATATGGCATGATATTATGTGTCTTATTACGTCCCTCTGAGGACCTGGTTATCTCGCCAGGTGTGTGCTATTGTCTTTCGCAGGTGTTCTAACTCTAGCTGTGATCATTGCTATTTCTTCGAGGATGATTGCACTTGGATCGTCTTCGCTTCGCTCGCCAAAAATTATTTCCTTTCTCATGTATTTTTTCTTTACTTGTTGGTAGTGGATTTGTCTCCGCCCAACATATTATATCAAAACAATTCATTACAATTATAGGATATCTTTTATTCATTTATTTTGTGTGGATGAGATTTGTTATGGTTCTACTGCATTTTACAGCTTATGTATCCATACGAGGCCTATGTACTTCGTATGAATACAGCTGGCATGTCTACGTTCCTAGTCCTACGTATTTTGGGACTGGGGCGTTACATGTTTTTGTGGTGGCCCATGCAGGTCAAGATAAATTATTTGGTTACTTTACCGTACCAAGCAAGCCTGCGTATAGGATTAGAGTCTAGGATCTCATCCACATACTTGACCTCTTCCTTGATTTTATCTATCGTTCGACTCATCGACTGCATTTTGCTTGATTCCTTCCATCATAATTATTATCTTCACTTCGTGCTTGCTAGAGATTGACCCTACTAGTTAGATGTCCCAAACACCCTTAGCTTAATTCTTTAAGTTGGGTAGAACACCCCACGACCTGACACACCCTTGACCATTAAGGGAATACCAATGGTATTATCTAGACCATAGAGACTAGAGAAATTTAATCCATTTGGTCAACCAAGCCTTGGTCAATAAAACCGTATAATGATGGTATAGGAATAAACAAGAATTAGATCCTTATGGCACTTAGACTATTCATATTGCTTCTTTATTTCAATCTTAATCTCACGTGCCTATATTTTTACTATCTAGACTAATGATGCTAATGTAGCCTAGTTTTTGTCAGCTTATTCTTTTATCGAGCTTGTTCAAGACATATGTTAATTGGGTCGCTCCCACTAACATATTGTCTAATCAGAACCGGTGCATGATGGTCTGATCAACCGAGTGCACTTTGGTTCGCTTTTATCTCTCGTTCTACGTGGATGGGGACATAGCTAAACTTGCCCTCTAAAGTTCCATCCGCGACTGCCTTGGCAACTCCTTTGAAATTTTTTTCGGTCGTCCTTGAACCACGTATTCGTACTCGAAAATATCGTCTTTTGAAACACCTTATTGCTTTCGCTTTCACCTATTTTTAGAAGGACGAAGGTGTTATACTAGAACTTCCTCTAACTGTCCTATCACTATTACCACCCAATGTAACTATATCTTTGTCTTGAACTACTCGACCTTTCCCTCAACCCTAAATCTACAAGCTTGACTTTCTAATCACTTGAATTTAAGAAGTGATTACAATCATCTCTTAATCATATCCTCAACCTAGACTACGACCATATAAACTTCTTTAAGGAACCCTTCTATCTACCGTTGGGCCTTCTCACCCCCCTACGAATTCTTAATTTCGAGGACGAAATTCTTTTAAGTTGGGTAGGATGTAAAATCCCTAAATTTCTACTATTTTTTTATTAAATTTGGTACCGATTTAAAAATTTTGTATTGTACGTCGCGTAGTCGTATTGTACGTCGTGCACGAAATTTTATTTTTTCGTAATTGCTCGAAGAGTACGAATATGTGCGAGCGTACACATTTTTAGAAAAACATTTTTTTCCTATTTTTATAGTTTCAAGATAATATATATAATAATTATTTTTAGCTTTCAAAATTTCTAAATTTATGATTTTATTTATGAAAAGCCTTTTATTTAGACAGTTATAATAATAAATAATATTATTATAAAATGGTATACTAGAAAAGTGTATATTTGTAAATATTATTTGTGCATACATATATATTTCGTAATTAATTATTAGTTTATTTTTAAATAATAATATAATTTTGAAATTATTATTAATAGTATTTTTGGAAAACATATTTTGAAATTATTGTGACAATTTAAATCTTGATTTGAATTTTGGATTTATTTAAATTAATATCTATAATTGAAATTTGAATTATCTTATTTTTAAACTAAAAGAATTTAATTAGATTTAAATTGGATTTGTATTTGGATTTGGATTTGATTTATTTTAAATTTATTGATTTATTTTAAATTTATTAATAGCGTATTATTTAAAAGAGGATTTAAATCTTTTCCTAATCTTATCCAATTGGAAATTTTCACATCATATAAATAGGCAGGTACTCATCCATATATTTCTATTCTCCAAATTCCACAATCAAACGTGCGTGCATCGTGCCCGTGTTCCCCGTCCAAATTTTTATTCCATCTATTTAAAGATACATCTATTTCTTATGTCGGACGTACCCTCGACACGCAACAGTAAATCCTAGCCCCGAAACCTAATTTCTCCCGACCCTTGCCGCCAATGCCTACGGTCGACTTCCCGACACTGACCACCACAACGCCAACACCCTCACCTCCTCCCTGACTTCTCCGCAGCCCTTCTTCCCCAGAGTATCACATACCCAAACCAACCCCCGACGTTACCATCGCAGCCCACTACTCCCCGTCGAAGCGCTGTATCAACCACCGCTCGGCCCGACCTGACTTCTCTGCCAGACTTCACCCATGGCCACCCAGCGGATCACCTCCAGATCACCTTCGCCCTTAAAATTCGGTTACCACCTCCTCTTCTGTCCAAGCCGTCAACCACCATTGCCTAACCCCGTAACCACCATCCGTACCCACGGCATAGCCACCTCCTCCTCCGAACTCACCAACACCACCAACCATCACCATTGCCACCAAGGCGCCACAATACCCGCGGCCAACACCGCCATCTCGACCGTCTTCCCTGACCCAGGCCTCATGCGACCAAAATACCACCACCACCATCGAAGGAAAAGAAAGAAGGGAATCCAAACCCGAGCCCAGCAATCACCACCTCCTTTGCCGCGGCCATCACCGCCACCATATCGCCACCACCACCACAACCAAAAGAAGAGAAATAAATGAAATTCCCCTTACCTTGTCTCCGTCACACCTCCACAGCGCCACCTAGCCTCCGGTGAGCCCAGATCGGCCGTGCCACCGTAAACCCTCGCCGCCGGCGAGATACCTCCGTGTAGTGCACCCCCGCGTCCGGCGACTCCACTCCTCTCGGCCGGATCCGCCAAGCCCCCGAGCCTGTCCTCCTCTTTGCCGCCTCCTGGTGCCGTACTGCCGCGCGTCCGCCGGCGAGCCCGAGTGGTCGACGACCATACTTCCCCTTCCTCCGTCGAACCCTCTCCGGCGTGTCCTAGACGCCCGCGACCACAGTGCCCCGTCCGCTCCGCCGCCTCCTTGTGCCACACCGTCGCGTGTCCACCGGCGAGCCGCGTGGCCGAACCCCCGAACTTCCCATCTCCCTCTCGCTCTCTCACGCGCGTTTCTTTCTCTCTCTCCTCTCCTTCTTCTGTTGTTGTTGGTTTATGTTTTTTTCTTTTTTTTATTTTATTATTTTTAGTTTCAATCAACACTCTCTCGAGAAGAGAGAGCAGGACAGTAGACTTACTGTTATATTTATTATTATTATTATTATTATTATTATTATTACTATTATCAGCTACTTATTATAGTTTCTAGTTATTATTATTTATACGTTAAATATTATATTGATTATTATGATTATTAGTATTAAATTAATATTTTGATAATAATGTATTACTATTATTTTTCAAAACTATATGTAAATGGATAGAGCTGTATATGTACTTTTAAATTTGAATTTTTCCTAAAGTATTTTACTAGATTTTTATGTATTCATTCAAAATAATTTTTGATTAAACATAGGTTTCTACCAGAATCCTACTTTACGAACTTAGGGTTTTGTCTAAATACATTTTTTGATTTATCAAAGTATTTAACCTAAAATTATTTTGGCCTAATAAAATTGCAGTTTTTATCACTACCATATTTCTAGTTTGAGGGTAAATTTGTCATTTTTGGGGTAAATTAAAATTATTAGTATTAATTAGAATTTATGGGAATTTTTAGGAATTATTTTGAATTTATTTGGACTAGTTTGATTTTTGACTAATTTTGACCCTTGTAGACCAACCTAGGAACTAACCCTAGTTAGTTGGGCTTGGTTAGGTCAAGTGACTCTAGTCTAACCTAGTATGACTTAAGTTAGTGGTCATTGATTCATTAGAAATTTAATTAGGAATTTTAGAATCAAGTGTTTTGATAAATGGCTTGTGGTTTCATAAGTCATTTTGTGACTAAACTTGATAGGACTAGCTAACCTAGCTCAAACCCCACCCAAACCCAACATGGCCGGCCAGCTAGGTTTAACCTAGGGATTCCCCCACTATAAAGTCCCTCCTAGATTTTAGGGCTAGCCTCTTTTAGGGTTCATCCAAAAGTTCTAAGGAAAGAGGTGAGTTCCATCTTCCAAAATTCATTAAAAATCCATTTTAAATCCTTTCTTCCCCAAACCAATTCCATTAGGACCTAAAATCAATGTTCTTGCTGGTGGTAATGGTTATTTGCAGGAAAACAACAATTTGTGAAACTTTGGGTGGCTTGAGGAATCTCTCCATTTAGTTTTTGTGAAGGCTTGTTCATCTATAGGCAACTTTCTCAAATCTCCATAGATTTTCATTTTTTCTTCACCAATAGGAAGCCCTAAGGGTCCCCCTAAGGTCTGGATAGGTTTCGTGTCCAGTGTCGAAGGATTCGTGTCCATTCTGGACACGTATCAGTACACTAGACATGGTGTTCGACAGAATGCCACAAAGGGCATGTCGATCCAGTTTGCCTATTATTTTTGAATAGGAAATAGGTTTTTGATCTAGCTTAGGGTTTCCTGTCCTTGTGTCTTGATTTTCGTGTCTTCCTGTGTCACTTTGGTGGTGTGGACACGCGTGCGAACACGCTCGCACGCTGCTACAGGGTTCCCCTGCCTATCGGGCCCTGTAGCGGACACGACACGAACTTTCTGGACACGAAACTTTGTGGGAGCCTCGGGGCATCCACTGACATGCCATGTGTCAAGTTTCGTGGGCCCACGTGGCGTATCGAGTGAGGAATCCTCGACGTACGGGTTCTCACTGTTCTGTACAGCGTGGTTTTGGGCCACTGACACGGGTCTCGTGTCCGACCCTGACACTTCGTGGACACAGGCCAGTGGGCCCATGAGGTAGCCCTATAGGTGGGCTACCCATGTGTGTCACCGCAAGATCCCTTCGTGTTTTGTGTCGTGCTCACGACACAAGTGCACGTGTGCACGAGACAGTGCACTATCAGTGCACTGTATGTGTATCACTTTGTGATTCTTGCTATAGACACGCCGTGTCAGGCTAGGGGTGACATGAGATGATGTGTGGGATTGTGCACGAGGGTTGTATTCATTTTTCCAATCATTAGATTCATGTTTAATTGATTTTTGCTATTTCAATTTCCCATTAAACCATGTCCGAATACTGCTATTATTTTCTGTCATTTCCAGTTTTTCCAAATCATGTTGTTTAATGATTTAATCCCTAGTATTGATGTTTAATACTTAGTTTTTGATTCTAAACATGTTCCTATATCTGAAATCTGAGATTTAGGAAGGCAAGGAATCGATTTCCCTTCTTTTCTTCCTAATAAGGATTAACTTGATGTGTTAAATTGATGTTTAAAACTAAGTTCTAAGTTCCAGTTTGTTAAAAACCTAAGATTGGAGTAGATGGAAATCTGAGTTTGTTTGGTATTTACAAACCTGTGTTACACTGTCTTTCCCATTTTGCCAATATCTTGATTCCAATACTACTACATTAATCTGGAATGGGTGGGCAATCTCAGTTTTGAATGCTAGTTAAAAACCTGTGATTGTATAACTGATTTCCCTGCCTCCTCACTGTTTTACTGTCACCAACACACCTGACACTGTTTGACATTCAACTCTACACTGTCAAGTCCAGTTTTGATCCTTGATAAGGTTTTGAATGATATACATTATGTTATGGTTTCAAGTTTTAAATTGTTTTAAGTTAACTGAGCTTCTAGATAGAAAATCTGTGTTTATTTTGGGTTACTTCATAACTGAGAATAGGAAGGAGGGGGGAAACTGTCATTTAATTTCTGAGTTTTGATATGGAAACCAGTGGGTGGTACTGCCCCTTTGCAGTCCAGTTTGAATTGAACACCACACACACACACACCCTTGCACTCTCACTTGGTATACACAACACACAAGCCTCTTTATACTCTATATGCATGTATGTACACACACTGTTATGTGTTTGCCTTGCTGCTCACTGTTTTGGTATTCTTATACCATGTTATATTACACACACATAGCCTCTCCTTGTATTACCCTATCACACACACCTAGTTACACTTGTATACACACACACCATGTCAGGTTATATACAAGCACCCTCTTTTCATTCTCTACATTCTATTCCTTACACATGTAGGCCATGGTTGTTTGTAGGCTATGTTGTTTTAGGCATATACAATGTCTATGTGTATAAATTGTGTGAGTGTATATATATCTATATCTATACTTCTATGATTAGCTAATGATGTTAGGTTTTACTTTTAGCCTAGATTGTGTAATATATATTGTGGTGTTAAATGTATGGGTGTATAGTGAGGTTGTAACTTGCTAAGGTATTCTAGAAGTAGCTAAGCTGTTTTGTGATATAGCTAGTATAGATTAGAATAGCTTAGTTTAGACTTAACTAGACTTGGTTGACCTAGTTGACTTCTAGGGTTGACCAAAGTTGACCAAGAGTTGACTTTGGCCTAGATTGACTTAGAATCATGTAGAATGCATAGTAGGACTCCATTTTACTATTCTGGACTTGTTGTGACTTGTGTTGTTCTGATTAGGAGCCAGACACCACTCCTTGGTCGGTACTTTTCATATTGGACACTCAAATACAGGTGAGTACATTCTCTGATCGTTTCATATCCTGCTTAGAATTATTTCCTGCAGTAGATTACTTTACTTGTACTGTCACGTTGGTCATACAGATTGGTACTATATGGATCCTTTCTTGAGATGTTATCCTTAGGGAGCATCGGGTACTCTATGTTCTGTGTGTTTCACTTTCATAGCGTATCATATGCTTCTTGGTTCTTTGATCACTTACGACATGTACCCTCATGATCGTAGAGTCTTCCTGGAATCTTACACTATTGGGTTACCCCCAGAATCCCCATTTTTATGGGACTTACACTGTTGGGTTACCCCCAGAATCCCCATGTTTATGGGACTTACACAGTTGGGTTACCCCCAAAATCCCCATTTTTATGGGACTACTATGTATCACCTTCGGGGTCTACCACCCTTCGGGGGCTTATCACCTTCGGGGTCTATCACCTTCGGGGTCTGTTACATAGCATCATATAACATAACCTGGCTGGATCCTCGTGTATTGATCGGGGTACGGGGGAGTATTACATGTTCATATTGTACTCTGACTCACTAGTCACTGCTAGTTCCCAATGTATAGTAGATATTTCTATTACAGTTCTCTCTCTGTTTATATATTGCACTTCTTTCAGTACTTGTATCTTACTTTACTGCATGTTTATATCTTCTAACCTGCTATGATCTGTTGAGATGTACTGTGCTCGCTCCTGTCCTGACTGGACCTGTTGAAAATATTACAGAGGACGAGAAGGAGGCTTGCCTGGATACTTACTACGGGGCAGCCTTAGATGACACCTGCGAGCTGGACCCTCAGGAGGACCCAGCTCTAGCTGAGGAGATCACCCCGACTGCCTAGACTAGACTAGTTAGGCTTATCTTACTTTTTGCAGTCTTGAGACATGTTCTAGTTAGACTCTATTTTGGAGATCAGTTTTGTATATATTCTTTTATCTGAGATCTTGTATTGCTGGGATTATCTTAGACTACTGCTATTTCATCTATTTACTTCCTTGAGTTCTATTTCATTTCGTGCTATCTCTTCCTTAGTTGTGATTGAGTTTTTACTGTTATGTCACCCCCATTCGGGGAGTATAAACTGTTTAGATATATATATTTAGATGTATGTTGACCTAGAACAGCGCTCTACCGCCGACACTGCGGCGTAGGCTGGGCGTAGTTACATTCTCGTACCCTCACAGTGGGTGCGGGTCGTGACACGTTTTTAGTGGTGGCCCATGCAGGTCGAGATTAGAAGTGTAGTGGTATTCGAATTAGAGTATCACTACAGCCTGCAGTAGGATATAGGACATAAATTTTAAGGGTACTCAATCACATTAGGAAAATTTCTTTGTTTCCATCTAAATTTTTATTGTCAGCTGATCATTTGAATTATAATTGTCCGCCCTTGTTATTTAGCTTCTTTCTCAGAAATTGATACTCTTGTTTGTCTATCTTCAGGATGGTAGAGACTCGATCACAGCGTACCGTTCATGAGGATGCTATGGAGGGGACTGCTACCTCCCGGCCAGTACAGCAGGGCCAGGAGACTGCAGCTCCTGCCACCCTTGCTCGTATTGAGGCTCCGACAGCAGCAGCAGTAGGGGGCATGCTTCCACCGGCAGGAAGGCAGGACCCAGTTCTCCCAGAGGATCCCTACCGACAGCCACCTGCAGGGACAGTGGACGCAGTGCAGCTACTAGCCTTCTTTCGGCAGTACATAAAGGTTCAGCGAACTCAGCAGCAGAGGCAGACGGCAGAGCTCACTCGAGGCATTGAGCTAGCAGTGACAGCAGTGGAGAGAGTCGTGGCCCAGCCAGCAGTAGTCCAGCAGCCGCACCAGCCACGGAAGAAGGGCATCCTGGACTTCCAAAAGATGCATCCGAGAGACTTCCGAGGGACAGAGGGGATCCTGTATGCCGATGAGTGGATCGAGCATATGGAGGAGATCTTCAGGCTGGCTGAGATTCCGACGAGACTCCAGATAGAGGCGGCGGCCAGCATGATACAGGATCTGGCCCGTACCTGGTACCAGACCGACCCGAGGGTCGGCACAGCAGGACAGACTTGGGCAGCATTCAAGAAGCTGTTCAAGGAGAAGTTCTTCCCAGAGGCAGCTGTGGGAGCCCTCGAGACTCAGTTCAAGGCCTTAGTTCAGGGGAGTCAGTCTGTGGAGGAGTATGCAGAAGAGTTCTGCCGCCTGGGCAGATTTGTAGAGGACTTATCGGAGACGACGAAGGCCCGGAGGTTCCGGAAGGGCTTGGTAAAGGAGGTCAAGTCCTACACCAAGAACGCCCGCAGTGCTACATTTGAGGAGATCCTGGTGGACGCACTAGCTGCAGAGGATGATCTTGAGCTTAGGCTCAAGAGGGGGTGAGACTCCCAGGGAGGCAGCAGTAGCGGAGGACCGGCCAAGAGGCCACACTTTCAGCAGTACCACCACCAGCAGCAGAGGTTCCAGCCGCAACAGTTTCAGCAGCCGAGGCACCAACCAGTACAGCATCAGCAGCAGCTGAGGCAGCACCAGCAGGGCCAGAGGCAGGTTACCGTTTGTATCTACTGTAGGAAGCCCGGGCATGTTGCCAATAAGTGTAGGAAGAGGCTGGGACAGTGCCTTGTGTGTGGTTCAGCAGACCACCAGATGAGGGAGTGCCGTGCAGGACGAGCAGCTTCGGAAGGAGGAGCAGGAGCCAGAGCTCCAGTGGGCCAGCAGCGGGGACCAGCCCTGCCGACTCAGCAGCAGAGGTTTGTCCAGCACCAGCAGCAGGCCAGGGGAGGCCAGCAGGGGCGAGCTTTCGCCATGGCAGCTGGAGATACGGAGGTGACTGGAGAGCTAATTGCAGGTTCGATTCTTCTCGACTACAGTCCAACATTTGCATTGTTTGATTCTGGTGCATCGCATAGCTTCATTTCAGTATCTTTTGCGATTAGGCATAGTATAGTAGCTGAATCGTTGCCTAGGACTTACAAGATCACGACCGGGGGTGGTATTATCCTCGTGAGTGATATTTGTAAGGGTCGGAGAGTAGTTTTGGGAGGCCGTGAGTTGGAGGTGAGCCTGCTCGTAATGCCATTGCCGAACTACGATATAGTACTAGGCATGGATTGGTTGAGCAGGCACCACGCCAGCATCAATTGCAGAGGGGGTAGGGTTCTGTTCAGAGCGCCGGGGGAGCCAGAGTTCGAGTACTCCACACGTCAGGCAGAGCAGAGCAGCGGAGTCTTCTGTGGAGTCTCGGTCGAGGAGCAAACGATTCTATACCCCTTGATAGCAGAGTATATGGATGTTTTCCCGGAGGAGTTACCGGGACTGCCACCAGACAGGGACATGGAGTTCTCGATAGACTTGGTTCCAGGAGCGGAACCCATCTCTCAGTATGTCTATCGGGTGAACAACAGCGAGCTGGTGGAGCTGAAGAAGCAGGTGGATGAGCTACAGGACAAGGGCTTCATCCGCTCGAGTTTGTCGCCATGGGGTGCACCAGTGTTGTTCGTGCCGAAGAAGGATGGGTCAGTATACATGTGTATTGACTATAGGGCACTCAACAACCTCACGATCAAGAACAGATACCCACTGCCGCGGATCGACGATCTGTTTGACCAGTTGAGCGGAGCTCGGATATTTTCTAAGATTGATCTGAGGTCGGGATACCATCAGGTGAAGGTGAAGGGGGAGGATATTCCCAAGACCGCTTTCAGGATGCGGTACGGGCAGTTCGAGTTTTTGGTTATGCCAATTGGGCTAACCAATACACCCACAGTGTTTATGAACCTTATGAACAAGGTGTTCCATCAGTATTTGGATCAGTTTGTAGTGGTGTTTATTGATGATATCTTGATATATTCCAAGACTGAGGAGGAGCACGAGGAGCATTTGAGGATAGTGCTGGAGATTCTCAGAAAGGAGCAGCTTTACGGGAAGCTCTCCAAATGTGAGTTCTTCTTGGACCGGGTGGACTTCTTGGGGCATGTGGTGACTGGAGATGGTATCTCAGTTGACCTCAAGAAGATTGTAGCAGTTAAGGTATGGGCAGCGCCGACTTCAGTTGCAGAGATCAGGAGCTTCCTGGGGCTGGCAGGATATTACCGAAGATTTGTGCAGGATTTCTCCCGGGTTGCAGAGCCGTTGACACGGTTGACCCGGAAGGATACTGAGTATGTATGGTCAGAGGAGTGTCAGGCAGCTTTTGATGAGTTGAAGAAGAGGCTGACGACAGCTCCGATTCTGACATTGCCTTCAGGATCAGGTGGATTCACTATTTATAATGATGCTTCAGGGAAGGGGCTGGGTTGTGTGTTGCAGCAGCACGGGAAGGTGATTGCCTATGCTTCCAGGCAGTTACGTCCCTATGAGAAGAACTACCCTACCTACGACCTAGAGCTGGCAGCAGTGATTTTTGTATTGAAGCTGTGGAAGCATTATCTATATGGTGAGAGGGTGGAGATCTTCACAGATCACAAGATCCTTAAGTATGTGTTCACTCAGAAGGAGTTGAACATGAGACAGCACAGATGGCTGGAGTTGATGAAGGATTTTGACATCCTACTTCAGTACCACCCAGGGAAGGCCAACGTGGTTGCCGATGCCTTGAGTAGGTATCCGACAGCCATGTATTTGACCATGGATCGGCATTTGCTTGTCGACTTGGAGAGCCTTGGGATTGAGGTGATCGTGCCGGGAGTTCAGATGCTGCTATGGGGGATGCAGATTCAGTCAGACTTGGTGGACAGGATTAAGGCGGCCCAGTTCGAGGATGTGGCTTTGCAGAGTATCAGAGAGCAGATCAGTATAGGAGTGGGGGATCCTGAGTTTTTACTTGCAGAGGATGGTGCCCTGAGGCACGGTGCCAGGTTATGTGTGCCTAGCGGGGAGCTCAGAGAGCAGATTATGTAGGAGGCCCACAGATCTCAGTACTCTATACACCCGGGTGCCAACAAGATGTACCGAGATCTGCGGGAGCATGTATGGTGGTCAGGAATGAAGCGGGAGGTGTCCCAGTTCGTAGCTAGGTGCTTGGTCTGTCAGCAGGTCAAGGCAGAGAGATAGAGGCCCGGTGGATTGTTGCAGTCGCTGCCCATTCTCGAGTGGAAATGGAAGCATATCATGATGGACTTCG
This sequence comes from Iris pallida, assembly GCA_029216955.1. Lineage (NCBI taxonomy): Eukaryota > Viridiplantae > Streptophyta > Magnoliopsida > Asparagales > Iridaceae > Iris > Iris pallida. The sequence continues at coordinate 37,081 of JANAVB010015976.1, forward strand.
TTTCAGGATTGCCACGTACTCCAGGAGGGAAAGACGCAATTTGGGTCATCGTTGATAGGTTGACCAAATCGGCCTACTTCTTGCCATTCAAGGTGGGTACGTCTACAGAGAGGCTGGCGGAGATGTATATGCGGTAGATAGTCAGGATCCACGGAGTTCCGGTTAGCATCGTCTCAGATCGGAATAGCCGTGTTACTTTCCATTTCTGGAGGAGTATGCAGACCGGCTTGGGCACTCAGCTCAAGTTTAGTACTGCATACCACCCCTAGACGGACGGACAGTCAGAGCGGACTATTCAGACCCTTGAGGATATGCTGCGGACGTGCGTTCTGGACTTTGGAGGTTTCTGGGAGGATTATCTTCATTTGGTGGAGTTTGCCTATAACAATAGTTTCCAGGCCAGCATCGAGATGTCACCTTTTGAGGCTCTGTACGGGCGTAGGTGCCGTACACCCTTATCCTGGGATGATGTTGGTGAGCGAGCTTTGCTGGGGCCAGAGATGATTGTGGATGCGGCCGAGATGGTGAAGCTCATCAGGGCAGACTTCGCATGGCGCAGGACAGACATCGGCACTGGGCCGATAGCCACCGGAGGCCCTTGGAGTTTGAGGTACAGATTAGAGTAGGATTAGATTTAGGGTGTTTCTTTGTGATTTTTTTATCATGTTTGTTATTTATATTAATTGAGACCTTGCTTGTGATTAGGTCAGAGACCAGGTTTTCTTGAGGATATCTCCGACTCGTGGTACGATACGTTTTGGTGGAGGCGGAAAGCTTAGCCTGCGCTTCATCGACCCTTTCGTTATCAGCGAGAGAGTTGGTGACGTGGCTTACAGGCTAGACTTGCCGCCTGCACTTGTGGGGGTCCACAACGTATTCCATGTATCACAGTAGAGACGGTACGTGGCTGACCCAAGCCATGTGCTCGATCATTCGGAGATTGAGGTGGGGCCTTCTCTCAGCTATCCAGAGCAGCCAGTAGAGATTCTGGATCGACGGGAGAAGGTTCTGAGGAACCAGGTGATAACCTTGGTACGCGTCGCATGGAGGCATCATTCTCCAGGTGAGTCTACCTGGGAGCGGGAGGATGAGATGCGCGAGCGGTACCCCTATCTTTTTGGACCGTGAGGTATGCTCTCTATCATTCTCATCAGTTGCATTTCGCCTTTCAATTTCGAGGACAAAATTCTTTTAAGGAGGGTAGATATGTCACGACCATATTTCTAGTTTGAGGGTAAATTTGTCATTTTTGGGGTAAATTAAAATTATTAGTATTAATTAGAATTTATTGGAATTTTTAGGAATTATTTTGGATTTATTTGGACTAGTTTGATTTTTGACTAGTTTTGACCCTTGTAGACCAACCTAGGAACTAACCCTAGTTAGTTGGGCTTAGTTAGGTCAAGTGACTCCAGTCTAACCTAGTATGACTTAAGTTAGTGGTCATTGATTCATTAGAAATTTAATTAGGAATTTTAGAATCAAGTGTTTTGATAAATGGCTTGTGGTTTCACAAGTCATTTTGTGACTAAACTTGATAGGACTAGCTAACCTAGCTCAAACCCCACCCAAACCCAACATGGCCGGCCAGCTAGGTTTAACCTAGGGATTCCCCCACTATAAAGTCCCTCCTAGATTTTAGGGCTAGCCTCTTTTAGGGTTCATCCAAAAGTTCTAAGGAAAGAGGTGAGTTCGATCTTCCAAAATTAATTAAAAATCCATTTTAAATCCTTTCTTCCCCAAACCAATTCCATTAGGACCTAAAATCAATATTCTTACTGTTGGTAATAGATATTTGCAGGGAAACAACAATTTGTGAAACTTTGGGTGGCTTGAGGAATCTCTCCATTTAGTTTTTGTGAAGGCTTGTTCATCTATAGGTAACTTTCTCAAATCTCCATAGATTTTCATTTTTTCTTCACCAATAGGAAGCCCTAAGGGTCCCCCTAAGGTCTGGATAGGTTTCGTGTCTAGTGTCGAAGGATTCGTGTCCATTCTGGACACGTATCAGTACACTAGACATGGTATTCGACAGAATGCCACAAAGGGCATGTCGATCCAGTTTGCCTATTATTTTTGAATAGGAAATAGGTTTTTGATCTAGCTTAGGGTTTCTTGTCCTTGTGTCTTGATTTTTGTGTCTTCCTGTGTCGATTTGGTTGTGTGGACACGCGCGCGCACACGCTCGTGCGCTGCTACAGGGATCCCCTGCCTATCGGTCCCTGTTGCGGACACGACACGAACTTTCTGGACACGAAACTTTGTGGGAGCCTCGAGGCATCCGCTGACACGCCATATGTCAAGTTTCATGGGCCCACATGGCATATCGAGTGAGGAATCCTCGACGCACGGGTTCTCACTGTTCTGTGCAGCGTGGTTTTGGGCCACTGACACGGGTCTCGTGTCCGACCCTGACACTTCGTGGACACAGGCCAGTGGGCCCATGAGGTAGCCCTATAGGTGGGCTACCCATGTGTGTCACCATGAGATCCTTTCGTGTCTTGTGTCGTGCTCACGACACAAGTGCACGTGTGCACGAGACAGTTTTGAATGCTAGTTAAAAACCTGTGATTGTATAACTGATTTCCCTGCCTCCTCACTGTTTTACTGTCACCAACACACCTGACACTGTTTGACATTCAACTCTACACTGTCAAGTCCAGTTTTGATCCTTGATAAGGTTTTGAATGATATACATTATGTTATGGTTTCAAGTTTTAAATTGTTTTAAGTCAACTGAGCTTCTAGATAGAAAATCTGTGTTTATTTTGGGTTACTTCATAACTGAGAATAGGAAGGAGGGGGGGGGGAACTGTCATTTAATTTCTGAGTTTTGATATGGAAACCAGTGGGTGGCACTGCCCCTTTGCAGTCCAGTTTGAATTGAACACCACACACACACACACACCCTTGCACTCTCACTTGGTATACACAACACACAGGCCTCTTTATACTCTATATGCATGTATGTACACACACTGTTATGTGTTTGCCTTGTTGCTCACTGATTTGGTATTCTTACACCATGTCATATTACACACACATAGCCTCTCCTTGTATTACCCTATCACACACACCTAGTTACACTTGTATACACACACCATGTCAGGTTATATACAAGCACCCTCTTTTCATTCTCTACATTCTATTCCTTACACATGTAGGCCATGGTTGTTTGTAGGCTATGTTGTTTTAGGCATATACAATGTCTATGTGTATAAATTGTGTGAGTGTATATATATCTATATCTATACTTCTATGATTAGCTAATGATGTTAGGTTTTACTTTTAGCCTAGATTGTGTAATATATATTGTGGTGTTAAATGTATGGGTGTATAGTGAGGTTGTAACTTGCTAAGGTATTCTAGAAGTAGCTAAGCTGTTTTGTGATATAGCTAGTGTAGATTAGAATAGCTTAGTTTAGACTTAACTAGACTTGGTTGACCTAGTTGACTTCTAGGGTTGACCAAAGTTGACCAAGAGTTGACTTTGGCCTAGATTGACTTAGAATCATGTATAATGCATAGTAGGACTCCATTTTACTATTCTGGACTTGTGACTTGTGCTGTTCTGATTAGGAGCCATACACCACTCCTTGGTCGGTACTTTTCATATTGGACACTCAGATACAGGCGAGTACATTCTCTGATCATTTCATATCCTACTTAGAATTATTTCCTACAGTAGATTACTTTACTTGTACTGTCACGTTGGTCACACGGATTGGTACTATATGGATCCTTTCTTGAGATGTTATCCTTAGGGAGCATCGGGTACTCTATGTTCTGTGCGTTTTACTTTCATAGCGTATCATATGCTTCTTGGTTCTTTGATCACTTACGACATGTACCCTCATGATCGTAGAGTCTTCCTGGAATCTTACACTGTTGGGTTACCTCCAGAATCCCCATTTTTATGGGACTTACACTGTTGGATTATCCCCAGATCAATCCCCATGTTTATGGGACTTACACTGTTGGGTTACCCCTAGAATCCTTATTTTTATGGGACTACTATGTATCACCTTCGGGGTCTACCACCCTTCGGGGGCTTATCACCTTCGGGGTCTGTTACATAGCATCATATAACATAACCTGGCTGGATCCTTATGTATTGATCGGGGTACGGGGGAGTATTACATGTTCATATTGTACTCTGACTCACTAGTCCCTGCTAGTTCCCTATGTATAGTAGATATTTCTATTACAGTTCTCTCTCTGTTTACATACTGCACTTCTTTCAGTACTTGTATCTTACTTTACTGCATGTTTATATCTTCTAACCTGCTATGATCTGTTGAGATGTACTGTGCTCGCTCATGTCCTGACTGGACCTGTTGAAAATATTACAGAGGACGAGGAGGAGGCTTGCCTGGACACTTACTACGGGGCAGCCTTAGATGACACCTGCGAGCTGGACCCTCAGGAGGACCCAGCTCTAGCTGAGGAGATCACCCCGACTGCCTAGACTAGACTAGTTAGGCTTATCTTACTTTTGCAGTCTTGAGACATGTTCTAGTTAGACTCTATTTTGGAGATCAGTTTTGTATATATTCTTTTATCTGAGACCTTGTATTGCTGGAATTATCTTAGACTACTGCTATTTCATCTATTTACTTCCTTGAGTTCTATTTCATTTCGTGCTATCTCTTCCTTAGTTGTGATTAAGTTTTTACTGTTATGTCACCCCCATTCGGGGAGTATAAACTATTTAGATATATATATTTAGATGTATGTTGACCTAGAACAGCGCTCTACCGTCGACACTGCGGCGTAGGCTGGGTGTAGTTACGTTCTCGTACCCTCACAGTGGGTGCGGGTCGTGACAGTTTTCAAATTATGATATATAACCATCTTCTAGTATTTGTGTGAAATTATTTAAACTCATAAAATATATTTTTCAAAGATTATAAAATATTTTCTAAAATCATATATTTATCAAATTTCCTCCGATTATCCCCAGTCCATGACTAATTCCAATTTTCCTATTCCTTTGCCAATTCTTTCCTTCCTCCTATTGACCCTAACTAAATCTGACCGTCCTGGACACGGTGGAACAGCCCATGCCCTCGTCAGAGGACCTTTGAGTCGTTGTAACATCAAAGCCGCCGTTCATGCCACCTTGATCATCGCAGCACACCAGGCGTCCTACCAGGCAAGATACCTTGCCATTTGCTGTTTATTTATTTTAGCGCATATTTCATGCATTATTTATTTTCTTTATGCAAAATAAACTGTGATACATGGCATAACCTGTTAGACTTACTGTTCAGTTATATTTTCTGCTATGTATTATTTTTCTTACACATTAAACCTAGAATTAAGGGACCACCTTGTGTGTTGCATTCATTGGCCTTGACACATTGTACCACGAAGTTGTGTATTGCATGTAGAACACGGACATGCGTGACTGGCTGGCCACCGGTACGTATAAGCCGTGCGATAGGAATAACCGCTAATAGAGGTTGCATGCTTAGTTTGACTTAGCGGTTATAGAGGTTTTCTGTTGTTGATACAACATATTAGGCATTAGGCGGGGAGGACAATTTCTTAGCGTATGGGCTTCGATGCACTTTTCTTTGTGACCCGGAAGCTCCGTTGGAGATACGGGATTGATGACCCATGATTACTGACGGCCACTGACGTTCTGCGGAACGTTATGCTCTTACTGATGGGGCCTCTGGTGCCCCAAGGGGGGACCATGCCAATCCTATTTAGCCAGGGCCCATGCGTAGGAAGGATTGATCTTAACTACATTTTACTTAGAACGGTTAGGTACCTTTATCCATTAGGTACGAGTACTTTTGGTTTGGGTACTTGTATCTGACCGTGGCTTGGAACAATAACTTATCGCGGATTAGTTCGTCACATCTTGTCCTTGTTTGGTTGTAGGTGTGACTTACTACTTCGATGAGAAGGTATTTTGTTGGGGTCCGGATACCATATTGGATTCATATCATGGAAAGATACGTCATCGTGAATTAGTTTACCATCTCCTGTCTTTGTTTGGTTGGGGGGATGGTACGCTAGTTCAATAGGTGTGTATTGGACCATGTTATAATTCAATTGACTTATTTATTTGAGCAATATTTATTCAGTTTATATGGCATGATATTATGTGTCTTGTTACGTCCCTTTGATGACCTGGTTATCTCGCCAGGTGTGTGCTATTGTCTTTCGCAGGTGTTCTAGCTCTAGCCGTGATCATTGATATTTCTTTGAGGATGATTGCACTTGGATCGTCTTCGCTTCGCTCGCCAAAAATCATTTCCTTTCTCATGTATTTTTCCTTTACTTGTTGGTAGTGAATTTGTCTCCGCCCAACATATTGTATCAAGATAATTCATTACCATTATATGATATCTTTTATTTATTTATTTTGTGTGGATGAGATTAGTTATGGTTCTACTGTATTTTACAGCTTATGTATCCATTATTTATCAAGACAATTCATTACCATTATTTTTTTTCTTATATATATATATATATATATATATATATATGTCGAGCTGGGCAACCGAACCCACACTCAACAAATCTTCTACGATAACCACGTCATGTTTTGTAACCACTGCCACTTTAGAGGTCATCTCCCAAAGTACTGCCACCGACTTCATCCAGAACTAAAGAAGAAACCTCCCCGAAAAGACAGCGAGCCAGCAGAGGGGAGAACTCCCTTGCCACCTATCCTACCTCGCCCAAATTTGCACACCTGAGTTGGCTCCGGCGACGACTCGCACGACAGGAGCGAATCCCCCATCAAAGCATTAATCCCACACAACACCCAAGCCTTCACCCTATATAACCAGTTCGACGCTCTAGATTCGGAGGACACGGAAGACCAAGCGGAGACATCATCTCCCCTTGCCGACCGGGCGCTCATCGAGAGTTTTTCCAATCTGGAAGGAACAGAACAGCTCACCGACATAACCGTAACCAATCAACAACTCACCACCGAAGACCTCGTGGTTGAGGCCCTAGCCATTCTAGGGCCAGACCTGGTTCGGAGAGGTCTCCAGATCCAAGCCGCGGGCTTCCCGCTCCAGCAAACCAGCCTCCTTACAGGGATCACCAACGACGCCAATATCATCCCACCAGAGAATCCTATCCTGGACTCCGCCGAAGAACTGGTCAGTCAGCAATTGGCCCCAAAGGAGCAATCATGTAACGATCACCCCCTATCTACAGAAGCAGGACCGTCTACCTCGAGCAAGGCCAATGCCAACAGCGGACCCACTGAAACCGCCACCATCCAAACCAGATCCGCCGCCAAGCGGAACAAAAAACCCCCCACAACATCCTTAATGCTTAACATCCTATCCTGGAATGTCCGCGGTCTGGCGAACAAACCGACGGTCAGGAGAATAACCAATCTGCGGAAAATCCACGAGATAGACATCCTCATCATCATCGAACCCAAAATTCCCTCCAAAAGACTAAAATCCATCCAACTGCAACTGGGCCTTCCTATGGCCATTGCAGACAGATACGCTATCTGGATCCTCTGCACGAAGGACGTCAAACTAGGAGTCATCCAGGACTCCCAGCAGGCCCTCTCCTGTTGGTTCGACCACCCTAGACTTTCTGAGCGCGCCATCCTTTCAGCGGTCCATGGCAGCTGCGATGTTGCGGAGAGAAAACAACTCTGGAACGATCTCCTGGACATCCATCACCTCAACACCAACTCCCCTTGGCTCCTGGGTATCATCGCGAAAGCATGGAACATTGAGGACTCCCCCAACCCCCTTGTTCAGGTGAGCAACAAGCTTAAAGCCACCAGAAAAGCCCTGTCCGTTTGGAGCAAGCTTGCCTATGGAGATATCTTTCAAGCCGTTCGGGTAGCCGAGGACGACGTCACCCGCACCGAAGCCCTGGTCATCACGGATCGCTCGTTAGCGGCTAGTAGAGCCCTCAGCCTCACCAAGGCGATGCTTAAATTCAGGATCAAAGTGGAGACCGATTTCTGGAAGCAGAAAGCGAGTCTAAAATAGGACAGCGAGGGGGACAAAAAGTCGAAGTACTTTTATACCTGCGTTAACGGGTACGGACAGAAGCTCTCGATCCACAGGACTGCTGACGAGAACGGGAACATCATTATCGACCAAAAGGGCATCCAAGAGGCAGCTACGGATTTCTATTCCAAATTTTTTGCCAAAGAGACTGTTCACACTGATAGATTATTCCTTGACCAAATCCCTCTCCTCATTAACGACACCGACAATGCCCAGTTGAACCGCGCTCCCACGGTTCAGGAAGTTAAAGATGCAGTGTGGGCTCTGAACGAGCACAGTACACCAGGCTCGGACGGCTTCTCGGGGGTATTCTTCCGCACATGCTGGGATATTATCAAGCAAGACATCACCGAAGCGGCGATCGCCTTCTTCGAAGGAGCTATGTACCCCAAAGCCATCTCAAGTGCCAACCTAATCCTCATCCCTAAAAAAGATAACTCGGAGTCCTTCCGTGACTTTCGACCCATTTGTCTGTGTAACATCACCAACAAGATTATATCCAAGGTTATCGCAACCAGGATGACAAAAATTCTTCCCAAGATCATCGCGGAGGAGCAAAACGGGTTTGTTCGCGGAAGAAACATCCAGGACAATATTATGCTGGCCCAAGAGTTAATCACCTTCATGAAATTTCCTGCGATGGGAGGCAACATTGCCGTCAAAATCAACATGGAGAAAGCCTATGACAGACTGGATTGGCAATTCATGATCTGGGTTTTCAGAGCTTTCGGATTTTCAGAAACTTGGATCAACATTGTCTGGAGATCCATCAGTAACTCGTGGTTTTCCACGATCATCAACGGCAACGTGGAGGGATTTTTCAAATCCCACCGCGGGGTGAGACAGGGCGACCCCCAATCCTCCACTGTTTTTATCATAGCGGCTGACGCCCTGAGTAGGAACCTTAACAATATGGTCAACACCCCCAACTTCTCGCACTATTATACATCCAGTGGATGCCCAATCATCACCCATCTGGCTTTCATAGACGACCTACTCATCTTCTCCTCCGGGAATGAAGGCGCGGTGGCAATGGTTAACAATACCCTGATGAGGTACTCTAGATGCTCCGGCCAGAAGATCAATCACTCCAAGAGCGTTATCTACACTCACCACAAAACCAATAGAGAGCACGCCAACAACCTCTCCAACTTAACATCCTTTTTGGTTGCCAGGCCCCCGTTCACCTACCTCGGATGTCCGTTAGTGTACGGGAAGTCCATAGCCAGCATCTTTGAGGACTTAACTACCAGAATCAGGAAGAAATTGGAAGGGTAGCACAATGCCACCTTATCCCCAGGTGGCAAGATGATCCTCATCAATCATGTGCTATCCTCCATCCCCATCCACACCCTGGCTGCGTGCTCACCGCCCATCAAAGTCCTTTCTTCGATCGAACAGATCTTTTATAATTTTTTTTAGGGGCATAGCAACGGCCACGATAAGCATCACTGGGCCAGTTGGGACTCTATGGCCCATCCGACCGGGGAGGGGGGTTTGGGATTCACCAAACTCAGCCACATAGTTAAAGCATTCTTGATGAAACTGTGGTGGAACCTCCGCACGCGCAACAACTTATGGAGCAGGTTTTTGAAAGATAGATATTTCAAACATATCCACCCCTCGATGTCCATTTCCAACTGCAGATCCTCTGCAGCTTAGCGTTGCATCCTTATTGGCTGCGACCTCGTCGAACCCGCGATGAGACTCCAGTTGAGAGCGGGCGACCCGAACCCATTCCTTGAGCGATGGGTTGGAGACAGCATGATCCCGAATCTCACAGAGACCACGAGAGATTGTAGGATCAGAGACTTATGGAACCCCACTATCGACGATTGGAACTGGGACCAGATTCGTGAGTGGTCCGGTCCCGAGGTTGCAGATAGCGTCTGAGAGAGAGGGTTACGCATCGGTAGCGAGGCGGATGCGTTGGGTTGGTCCCTCGAGGCTTCGGAAGCATTCTCGGTAAGGTCGGCGAGATCTGCTATCCAAGGCACCGGTCGGCCGTATCTCCCCATGGCTCACTATTGGCACTCTTGTATCCCAAAGAAGTGGTCCTTCCTCTTATGGAGAGTCTTCCGAAAGAAACTACCGACTGACGACATCCTTAACACCATCGAGATTAGTTTAGCATCAGCTTGCTCCTGCTGCTCAGAGAGGAAGACGGAGACTATTGATCACATCTTCAATCAAGGGTCGCTGCCAGACAGGACTTGGACCACCCTCAACCAGCTATTCAACATTGAGCAGGGAAGCGGACGCTTCCATGATCTACTGGCTTCCTGGGGTTCTTCCTCCCATGGCCACCAGATCGTCGCAGCGGTCGCTATATGGGTCATGTAGAAGAATCGCAACAAAGCGAGATACGAGGGTCACCCTTACTTGGCAGATAAGCTCTTTCGGGAAATAGCCCGACAATGCCGTAAGTGAAGCCCCCTGTGTTCCCACAGTTCGAGAGACTTCTGGTCAGTGCTACCCCCGTAGCCCCTGGCGTCTGTATTTCCTGTTTTGCTTTCCTCCCTCTTTCCTTTTGTGGTATACCTGTATAAGCTTCAGCATTTTGCGCCTTGTATACGGTTTTTTTGCGGTCTTTGAGCCGTCATTAATAAAATGGGGGGTTTTTAAATATATATATATATATATATATATATATATATATATATATATATATATATATATATATATATATATATAGCGACTTCACCACAATTACCCATTGCTTCAAATATATATATATATATATATATATATATATATATATATATATATATATATATATATATATATACCTTTCATTATAGGTTCATTTAGTCCATAAACTAACCCAATAAAATATATTATGATATTTATTAAAAATACACTATTTATTATAGTAGCAATAAATTATTCGTACATGGAAGTTTACTTTTAGACAATATAAATTGAATTAAAATGCTAAATATATTTATAAGTAGTATTTACTTTATATTAAAATTTAAAATAATAAAATAATTCTAGTAAATGTTTAGGTGGATAATAACAGTTTTTTTAGGGTTAACACATTGCACTCCTACTTTAATCGGTCCGCAGAAAATCTTGCAAATACTCTAAAAATGCCAATTTAATAGCAATTATATATATATATATATTATTTTATTTTTTTAATAAAAAATGATTTATTGAAAACTAAGGGGAGCTCAAGAAGCGCTATACAGGTGTAGGGCTGGAAAACACAAAAAAAGCCCTGATAAGCGAGGTAATTACAACAACATGTAGAAAATCTAAATTTTTAAATTTTTGGATTTTTGGGGGCCTAAAATTCTGAAAAATCTGTATTTCAAATTTTTGGAAAGCAAAGTTTCAAAAATTCGAAAATTCAAAACCGCAGCTTGTGCGGGGTTAGGCCAGGCACGCATCCCGAGAACGCTGGGAGGGTGGGAGGGCGTGGGGCCCTAGGGGGGTTGGTGGGCGCGGGGCCCTAGGAGCTTTTGCTGAGCCCGAAGCGGCAGCGTGCTGCACGAGGGGGCGTACGACGCGAGGTGCCTCGGGCCACCCGTCGGCACATCGTACAGAGCGAAGACATGGCGACGAGGGAGGCGGGGGCAGGTGAGCGTCGGCGGTGGAGGGGGGGCCAACAGTCGACAAGACGGGGGGGGTGGCAGGGAAGACGGGAAGGGGGACGGGGCGCCGTCGGCCGCAGGGGGGGTGGGCAGGGCGGCGATCGAGGGAGAATAGGGGGGAGAGGGGGGAAGGGGAAAGGATGGGGTGAGGCAGGCCGCTGGACGGAGGGAGCAGAGGGCTCGACCTCCGGGATGCCTGGCCGGCCGGCTGCAAGCGGGCGGTCCCTCCCGCATGTGACTTCGGGAAGCTCCGGAGCGCATAGCGGGGGGCGGACGTCGATGGCGACGACGCCGCCGGCAGGGGCACACCGACCGACGACGGGGAGGAACTCGCCGAGGAGGACGGCAGGAAGGAGGAGAAACTCGTCGAGGAGGGGGGCCCATCGAGGGCCATGTCGCGGTGGCCGGAGAGTGGGGCACGGGCCGTTGTGCGACCGCCATGGCCTACGAGAAGGGGGCTCCGGCGCCGGAGGGAGCGCCGAGGAGGATGAGGGAGTGGGGATGGGGGTCGAACCAGCGCCGTCGAGAGCCGGGAGGGGTGAGGACGGCCACTTAAGGGCTAAGAAGTCGGCCTCCGCTGTGGGGGGAGGTACCGCTGGGGAGGAAAGCGCCGGCCACGATAGAGGCATCGCCGCTGCGAAGGGTGCTGTCGCTGCGGTGGGGGATGGCGACCACGATAGAGGGGCAGCTAGAGGTGGAGGCACCGGGGAGCGGGGAGGCGTCGGACGGGGATACGTGCCCGGCGTAGCCGCGGAAGGAGCGTCAAGAGGAGCTGCCGGCGCGGTGACTCGCCTAGACCGGTTGCGCAGCTGTCGTCGAGGCTGAAGGCGGCGCCGACGGGGGTGAGGGAGGAAAGGGATTGGGAAGGGAGGGAGGCCGCTCGGCGAGGAGCCGGCGAGCAGAGGAGGAGGGCCGCACGGGGTGGTGGGCCAGGCGCAGCCCGGCCAGCCTGGGGAGGTGTAATGCCCCAGTCCCAAAATACGTAGGACTAGGTACATCGACATGCCAGCTGTATACATACGAAGTATACTCCAATATATGTAATCCTCGTATGAATACATAAGCTGTAAAATGCAGAAAACCAAGAGTAATCTAATCACATCCACAAATGAAGAATAAAAGATATTATATAATCAACTGTAATAAGTTTTTGTACAATACGTTGGGCGGAGACAAAGTCCACTACCAACTATCTCAAGTAAAAGGTACAAGGAGGAATAGATGAAATAACAAGACTAGCCAAGTGCAATCATCTTCGAAAGGATGGAGAAGATCATAGCCTCGACTATAACACCTGTAATATCACAGAAGCACACACACCTGGAGAGATAACCAGGTCCTCAGAGGGACGTAACAAGATACAGAAAGAACATGCCATATGAACTGAATATAAATGCACCATAAAATAAAGATAAAGTAAAAGTGTCCAAACCATAACACAGCTCAATATCCCATCATCAAAACAGTAGGCTACCCCTACAACCAAACAAGGACAAGGGATAACTTACTATTTCGCGATGTGACATTTTTCCATGCCATGACCGGAACATAAAATTTGCTAAGGTTTTCTATCCTTTCTAGTAGGCAATTTAGAAGACATATCGATGTATGGGCAGGTGAAGGCTGACTCCCCCAGGACAAGTAACAACTCACAACACGCACACGTCAAGTACCAATACTATCAGCCGGCAAAACTCGAGGCTAGCGGCCCACGTGACCCATCAGTCCATATAGCTCGAGGCTAGTGACCCTCGCGACTCGACTATCGTAGTACGCAGTTACTACAGCTTTTGAATTTGGGTAGCCCATACATTTAACTGTCTTCTCCCTCCTAAGGTCCCTAGCAGAAGGTAGTTCACTAAGACTAGGCCCACATGCATACAAAAGACAAGAAGGAAAAATAACCGAAACAAAATAAAGTGAACAAATAGCAAGTACTGGATCCAACTGAGAATAAATAATAAAATATACAGTAAATAAATAAATAAAGGTGCATCTAATTATGAACATTAAATAAGGTAAGGTATCTTGCCTGCGGGTGGTGCGAGAAGCAGCAAAATCCAATAATCAGAATCGTCAACACGAAAGTCAAAATCCACAAGAAGCTCCGGATGCTGAAAAAAACATCACGAACAAGTTTGGAATAAAAGATATGCCTAGGAAACGCCTGTCCAAAAGTCAAATTCTGGAACAGGGGCAATTTCGTAATTTCGGGTCAAAACGATGTCCGCCGTTGGACCCGCTTTGCACCGAAACACGTGCCAATATCTACGGTCTCTAAAGTCGTCAAACTACATGTCTACAGATTTTTTTTGATGAGACGAACCCAACGGTATGTCCAATTTTTGATTCCGGTGGGCTGTGCACAAAATCGTCCATTGAGTGGGATTGTGGGCCCACCAAAATAGCGTCCCGATCAACGGTCTCAAAATCGGACCAAACTTGGCTCACAGGACCAGAAAAATATTTTGAGTCCAATGGCGCAAGTTTCATCGCGATATGATGAGTGTGCACAAAGTTGTGACTTAATTTGCAAAGGATCGATACGGGGTATCACGACGGATACGCACTGATTTCGTCGCGCACATGCAACGAAATTGGGTTCCGTCAGTTCTCACACGTCAACAACATCCATACGTGCCTTTCGATGCGTATAGTGCACGACCACGTCGCCCGGTTTGTCGGGGCGTACGCCGCATCCGGTGTTTTTCCACATTTTGAAAACAGAATTTATAATTTTTCGTGAAACTTTAACAACGTGTAACTTTCTACATACTAGAAGAAAAGTGAATCCAGAAGGTGCATTACAATCTCGGTTATGTTGTCTTTGACTGCCTTTAATTAGTTTTTACGGAAGTTTAATGGACAGCGAGAAAAGTGGCCGACAAGTTGGTGTTTCAAAACAGTTTTTAATATTTCAGAAAAGTGGTTTTTCTCCAACTTCGCCTCGATTTTTCGAGCAAGTTGGATGGCCATGTTGAAATCCACCTGGGGATCTCGAAGAGGGTCATGTGGGCTTTCTACACGAATTTACGGATCTAAAAACGGATTTAAAATGAGGGATATATCGACCGGGGAAGTAGGATACCTTAAAGTGGAAAACTGTTGTTGTTGTTGTCGTCGTTGTGACGACCGAGAGGCGGGATTGCTGTCGCTCCGGCGAGGTTGGGCACGCACGCCGAGAAGAAGGAGGAGGATGGAGGAGAGAGGAGAAAGAAATTTTAGGATTTTTCTTTTCTTTTCTTTTTTCTTTTTTTTAGAGGGTCAAATATATGTATATAAGTGGATGGGGGGGGTTCGGCCAATGCAAGTGCTGCTAGTGGGCGCATGTATGCAACATGCTGCTGCTGCTATAAACTTGCTTGGGCGCATGTGTGTGGGTGGTCGGGTGGGGCCGACCACCCTTTGCTTTATATTTTTTTCTTTTTCTTATTCTTAAGTAAATCTTTTATATATATATTTATATATATATCTATATCTATTATGCATATATATAAATGTACCATAAAATCCCCACAAATTTAAATAACAATTTAATATTATCTATTCAAATAATTAATGCATTTAAACACGTGTACATACATATATACAAATTCAATCCTTAATAAATCAACTCAAAATAGTAATAATATTTTAAATAAGAAAACATGTTTATTAGATATTCGCAAAATAAATTTTAATAATAATAAATTAATAAAATCTTTCCAATGGGTGAACTTATACCGCACACCCTATCCGGGTCCAAAAATAGTAAAATTTTGTAAAATATTATTTTATTAATAAAATATAGATTTTTGTACCCAAAGTCAATAAATATTCAACATGTTCTAAAAATAATTTAAAATTATTTGTACATACACAAAATGTTCCTATATGGCCATCTTAGTCACCCCATATGCTCACATGGGCTTAAATTTGGTTCGGGCCCTGTTCGGAGTGAATTGGCCAAACCGGATCATCAAAAAAAAAAACCATAAATTGTATAAATTTATTTTTTTTAGTCTAATAAAATAATAAAAGTAAATTAAAAAATAGGGGTTTTACATCCTACCCAACTTACAAGAATTTTGTCCTCAAAATTTAGGAATAATAGAATAGATAGGGTTGGGTTGATAGGAAGAGTTCGTCAATACCAAAATATAATTAAATTTTGGAGGAGGCAATAAAACGGCGTTCAACACTACCATGCAATAGAAAATTGTGGTGTCGATATATACAAAAATATATCATGGTTATAGAATTGAATAAGGATCGCTAGTGAAGGTAACAAAATTTTGAATATCCAATTTTAGAGAACAGTAAGGAATTGAGTAGGCCAAGAGAATAAATTAGACATTTAGGAGTTGTGATTCCTTAAGGGAGAACTGGATACTAATCGTCTTGGTCAAGGGTTTGATTTAAGTGAACGATTAGAATCATTCTCGAGTACATCAAGAATAATTGGAAGGGCACGCTAACACTTCTAGAGTTGAGGAAATGAGGAGTAGTTAAAGGCGAGGATATAGCCACATGAGTCGGTCGGTGGCTATCTACATTCGTGTATTCGCAACTGATAGGCAACTAAAGGTGATACCTTGAGTCGATCTATCAAGTACAGTGCCTTGTCTTTCCAAAATGAGTAAAAGACAAGAACAACAAAGGTTTCAAAGACGGTGTTATATATTGAGTACGAATTACGGGGTTCATAGACGGCAAAAATAATTCAAAAGAAAATTGCCAAGGCTGTCGCGGATGAGACTCTAAGGCAAGTTTACAATGTCTTCATCCACGTAGAATAATATGTGATAAGCGAACCAAAGTGCAATAGGTTGATCAGACCATCATGCACCGGTTCTGATTAGACAATATGTTAGTGGGTGCACCCAATAAAATATGTCATGATCAAGCATGATAACGAAATAAGCTTGCAAAACAGAAGCTACGTTAGTGTCACACCCCAGAACCAGAATACTGGAGAGCGGGGGAAGACATAGCCAGCTACGTATATGAAATGGAATCCATCTCGCTATACTGTCACGGCTGTCTAGATACATGAGGGTTTATCTACAAGCCAACAGTCTCTTAAGGTCATGAACAAGCCTAGTGTCTCAATCACAAGCAAGTAAGTAAAAGTCACAAGATGTATGATCATTAAATATACAATAGTAAGGCGTCCCAAATATTACATATTCAGTTGATCATGAAGCTAATAGTTACAAAATGTCAGGACTAGCAAGAGTTTAGTCATACATGATCAACCCTAGGATCTGTTAATCATGTTACAGCCCGTAGGCAGACAGTAAGTAAGTGCAATCGAGCTAAACAGGTGCTCGTCGGCTAAACGCCTCAAAAGAATATTTTTACAATAGAGTGGGAGAGCCAAAATAAAATCCACTCGTTGCCGGGATTCCTTCTAGTGTTCACCATCTGGCAGGAAGGTTGGAAGATCCTCGGTAGCTGCTCCGAAATCTGGCCATACAAAACCAGCTGGGTCAGACCCCAGAAAGAGCAAGTGCCACAAAGGAGGCTTTACTTAAGAACTAAACCAGCAATCAGCACAAGATATAAATAAAAGTAAGAACTGGAAATAAAGAAAATACATCAGGATGATATACGACGAGATAACCATAGAACTATTCAGATAACCAGGTTACAACCCGTAAACCAAACAAGGACCGGGGTTGTAACCCTTCGTCTGAACAGAGCTTGGAATTCTCACCATTTATCGGTAAAATAAATACAAGCATTTTGGTCATTCAATAATCTGGAACAAGATCAGGACAAGACTAGACAGGTTAGACTCCATCCAATCATTTTACGGCCAAGCAAGAAATACGGCTTGATACTTTAACTAACTAGGGTTGTCATAAGCCTAATTACTAACAAGATGTAGTAAGATTATTCCACAGCCACAAGCCCTGCAGACCATCCAGGTTACCCGGGTAAAAAGATTAGAGTTGAATTCAGGTAGGTACATCGTCCAAGAAAATGTACCCTTAGGTAGCTTGAAGGGTGCAACACATGACAGTGTGCTGGAAATGTGCCCTACTCGACGGCATGCTACAGATCCCAAGGCGTGCCCAGGTAACGGGATTGCCTGTAGCTAGGAAATCTCGTCATGACTAATGTATTAATCTAGTTATTAGCCTTAGTCCATTTTAGTAGGTACTCCTGACCGTGGTACTCAGGAGTCCCTGTCCTAGACATGATGCAAGACAGGACTGGTTTATTTATACAAACACAATCGCCCACGGTGTCCAGATTAATTATACAGGTTATGTCATGTCAGGTAGCCGTCGCAACAGCTATTCGAGATAATCATGTCAGGTTATCATGCCAAGTGTACTTGTCAGGAGTGCGCCACGACGGACCACTATCAGGTCATGTCAGGTTATTATGTCAGGAGTGCACCACTACGGGTCACTATCCCGTCGTGCTCAATTATCAATTCCAAACATATCAAGTAAATTCGTGATTATCAAGTTCATGACAAAAGGCGTAAGGATATAAAATGGACGTTAAATATCTAATAAAATATCAATATACAGGGCTATAGAAGATCCAGGGTAAGTAGGGTCAGGTCCAGTTGTGCCTAAACATCAGGTTGCGCCTGAGTCAGACTGCGCTCAAGTCAGGCTACGCTCAAGTCAGGCTACGCTCAAGTCATACGTCTCCAAAAGGCAGCGTATGTACTCCATAGGACTCCTCATCAAGGCAGCGTATGAGGTCCATATGACTCCTTATCAAGGCAGCGTATGAGGTCCATACGACTCCTTGTCAAGGCAGCGTATGAGGTCCATACGACTCCTTGTCAAGGCAGCGTATGCAAGACATACGCCTCCAAAAGGCAGCGTATGAGTCAGACTGCGCTGCGCTAAAGAGCGCGCGCAGCTCAGTGGCGCAAGCTAAAAAGCTCGCGCACACTGCTCACTGTCTTCTCCAAATCAGCAAGAACTCCATGATTGAACCCAAAGCTTCAAAGTCCATAACTTGGTCAAAACAAGTCCAAATCCAACTTTTCAAAGGTCAAAATTGGGTAGAATAAAATTCTCTACTACATGGAACCATCAAAACTTGAAAACAAAGAAGTTTGATAGATCAAAATCACCAAAATTCGAAAATAACTAATTTCTAGATCTACAAAAATTGAAGCATCAAAATAGAAAATGACAAGTTCTAATGTGTCTTAGAAACATGAGGAGAAGCTAATGGAACAATAAAAATGGGCTCTCTTGTGGAAGCAAGTTGCACTTGCCTAGACCTCTCTCTCCCTCTCTTTGGTAGGTAAGGAAGTAATGGTGGAGAAGATGATAAATGAAGAGAGAGAAATGAGAAGGGTTAATAAATGGTAGTGGTGGTGGTAGATAGGGGGTTCACCCCTTGGTTCATGATGAACCAAGAGCAATCCCAAACCGAACCAAGCCAACCCCAACCAAGAATAAACCAAGCCCAGGGAAGAAATTAAGCAAGGAAATCATGCAATACAAGAATAAATACGTACAAGTATTCCATAAATACGTAATACAAACCACAGGCATTATAACTCTACCCACCTTAAAAGAATTTCGTCCTCGAAATTTAATCAAGAGGCTAGAGGAGCAATGACAAGCTACATTAATCACATGCAAGCTATAACTAGGCAGACAATCACTCATTCAAGCAAGGAATTGAAGGCATGAGGCATAAGAAGACATTATACCTCACGAGTCAAACAAGTCAGGATATCGCGATCGGATATCATCCTCACGCTCCCACGTTGACTCCCCCAAAGAGTGATGACCCCAAGCAACTCGGACTAACTTGATAGTCTTGTTCTTGAGGATCTTCTCTCTCCGGTCCAATATAGACACGGGCCTCTCCTCATACGAAAGGTTGGTACCAACAACCAATTTCGAATGATCCAGGATGTGGCTTGGGTCCGGGATATACGGTCGTAATTAGAATACATGGAACACGTCATGCACCTCGTTTAGCGACGGTGGAAGAGCGAGACGATAGGATACATCTCCTACTCGCTCCAGAATGTCAAACGGTCCTATATACCTAGGACTAAGCTTGCTCCGTACGCCGAAACGAATGATGCCACGGTTAGGCAAAATTCTCAGGAATACATGATCGCCGACCGAAAACTCGAGAGGGCGCCGATGAGAATTGGCCCAATGGCGCTGGCGATCTTGGGCAACTCGAAGATGATCTCTGACTCGCCTGACCACTTCAACTGTCTGGGCAATCATTTCTGGACCGAGCATCTGTCTCTCTCCAACATCATCCCAGGCTAGCGGGGATCTGCACTTCCTACCATACAGTGCCTCGAACGGTGCCATCTGGATACTGGCCTGGAAACTGTTGTTGTACGATAATTCCCCCAGGTGCAAGTGATCTTCCCATGAACCACCGAAGTCAAGTGTGCAAGACCGCAACATGTCTTCAAGAGTCTGGATCGTGCGCTCCGACTGGCCATCTGTCTGCGGGTGATATACCGAACTGAACTGGAGATGAGTTACCAAACTCTCTTGCAAGCTACGCCAAAAGTGCGACATAAATCTTGAATCTTGGTCCGAGGTGATACTGACTGGCACACCGTGCAACCTGACAATCTGTCTGAGGTACATCTCTATTAACTGAGCCGTCGACTGACCAACTCTGAATGGAAGAAAGTGAGCCACCTTCGTGAGCCTGTTAATTATAACCCAGATAGCATCTCTACCAGCTGGAGATCTAGGTAGTCCAGTCACAAAATCCATGGTCATATGCTCCCACTTCTATTCTGGAATTGGTAAGGGCTGAAGAAGTCCAGCCGGTCTCTGATGTTCGGCTTTAACTTATTGGCAAACCAAACAACGAAAGACAAACCAAGCTATCTCCCGCTTCATGCCATTCCACCAGAAATGCTGCCAGATATCATAGTACATCTTCGTACTGCCGGGATTGATGGAATACTGTGAACTGTGCGCTTCTGACATTATCTCCTGTCGGACATCTCCGCTGGGTACACAAAGACACTTACCATGTCGAAGTGTACCATCCTCATGAATGCATAACTCTGGTCTTCGTCCTGCCTCACACTCTGCTCTGAGTCGCTGAAGCTTAGAATCTGCCGACTGCGCCATCCAGATCCTCTCGACTATAGTGGACTGAACTTGCATACTGGCCATCAAGGCCACACTGGAAGGGAGAACAACTTCAATACCCATCTTCTGAAGATCTGCTAACAGCTCTGGTTGCGCTGTTAGAAAATAAACTCCCACTCTTCTGCTCAATGCATCCGCAACAACATTGGCCTTCCCAGGATGATACTGCAGGTTGACATCATAATCCACAAGAAGCTCCAGCCACCTTCTCTGACGCATGTTAAGATCCTTCTGGGTGAAAACATACTTCAGGCTCTCGTGGTCGGTGAAAATCTCTACCCTGTCTCCATACAAGTAGTGCCTCCACAACTTAAGTGCAAATACCACTGCTGCCAGCTCCAAGTCATGGGTTGGGTAATTCCTCTCATGATCACGAAGTTGTCGTGACGCATAAGCTATTACATTCCCATGCTACATCAGAATACATCCTAAACCTCTGCCTGAAGCATCACAGTACACTGAGAATCCTCCGGTCCCATCTGGAAGCGTGAGAATAAGAGCTGTTATCAGGCCTCGCTTCAACTGCTCAAAAGAACTCTAACACTCTACTGTCCAAGCAAACTGTGCATCCTTACGGGTCAACTGCGTCAATGGCGCTGAAATTCGAGCAAAATCCGAAACAAACCGCCGGTAGTAGCCGGCCAATCCAAGAAAACTACGAACCTCTACAACTGTGCTGGGCGCTGGCCATGACTCAATAGCCACAATCTTCTGGGGATCCACTTCTACTCCTCCTCGAGTGATGATATGACCCAAGTACGAAATGCGATCAAGCCAGAACTCGTATTTACTGAACTTGGCATATAACTGGTGCTCTCTGAGGATCTGAAGAACTATACGGAGATGCTGCTCATGCTCTGCCTCACTCTTGCTGTAGACCAGAATGTCATCCAAGAACACAATCACAAACTGATCCAAGTAAGGCATGAAGATGCGATTCATGAGGTCCATAAACTGCCGGTACATTGGTTGCTCCAAAAGCATAACAAGGAATTCCCAATGCCCATATCTCGATCTAAAAGCTGTCTTCGGGATGTCCTGCTCTCTGACTCTGATCTGATGATAACCTGAGCGCAAATCAATCTTCGAGAATACTGAAGCCCCCTTGAGTTGATCAAACAAGTCATATCCTCGGAAGAGGGTATCTGTTCTTGATTGTCACTGAGTTCAAGGTACGATAATCAACACATAACCTGGACGTACCATCCTTCTTTTTCACAAGAAGCATCAGGGCTCCCCAAGGCGATCCACTAGCACGAATGAATCCTTGGTTCTGAGTTCTTCAATCATCTTGTACAATATCTCCAACTCTGACGGTGCCATCCTGTAGACTCTCTCTGACACTGGGGCTTGTCCCGGGAATCAAGTCTATAGTGAACTCGATCTCCCGCTCTGGAGGCATACCTGGAAGTTCTTCTGGGAAAACATCTGGAAACTCCTCGACTATCCTGGGCAACTGAACTGCTGCTTACTGCCATCCGCAATACTGGAGGAGATGACTCAACTTCGCCTCGGGAGAAAGAAAACTCCGGCTCGCCTGGAATGCTAAAAAACAACCTGCCAATGTGGCAGTCTATCCTAGCATACTGGTTCCTCAACCAATCCATCTCTAGGACCACATCATAATCGGCCATCGGGAACTCTATCAATCTAGCGGAAATTCTCTACCGCTAACTACGATTCGATACGAGGAAAACACTCTATCTACACCCAAGTCCGTTACCAGTAAGTATATTGAGCCTTACTGATAATGACTCGGGCTCCAGTCCTATCCGTGTCACGAATCGTGCAGACATAAATGAATGCGATGCACCAGAATCAAATAAAGCTGAAGCTGGAAAGGAGTTGACGAGAATAGTACCTGCCACTACCTCTCATGGTGCCAATCCTTCCTCCACGGTCATCACCATAGCGACCGTGCCCTCGGGATGCTGGTCCCTCTGCTGAATCCTCGCTGCCTGCTCTGACTCTGGGCTTGGACTTGTCATACTGCTGGGGGTTCTGCTGCTGGAACACTTGGGTCTCGGCAAGGGCCTCGGCAATGGATACTGCTGCTGCTGGACTGGAGCTGGTCCTCTCACCGAAGAGCTAGAAAGGTTGGACGATGATGAACCACCCTATTCGGGCAGGATCCAACCCTATGGTCTGGTGCTCTACAAGCCAGACACAATCCCTGTGCCTGCGATATTCTGCCACCACATGGCCTGGCTTTCCACAATGAGAACAACCCACTGCGGAAGATTGCTTCTGCTTCTGTGCTGAAGGGTGCGTCGGAGTTGAATGCTGAACCGACGTATTGAGGCCGCTCGCCTCGGAGCTCCAATAGTCAAAGCCCTGGCTGCCGGGGCCGGTGCTGAAGACTGATTCATCTGGCGTGAGATCTCTTTCGACCTCCGGTCCTATCCACAATCCTCTGGGAAGGTATACTCATGCCTCTGGGCTGCTCTCAAGACTGCATCAAAAGTCTGATGCTCAAACTGCTCAACTGCCAACAAGATCTCCAGGTGAAGTCCCTGCTGGAACCGCTGGGCTCTATCATACTCGGTTGCCACCAAAGTGGGAGCAAACGACTGAGTCTAGAAAACTCGGTCGCATATCTGTCGACCGTCCTGCCTCCTTGCTTCAGATTGGTAAACCTCGTCTGCAGATCATACCGAGCCACGGCATCGAAATACTTGGTCTGGAATCCCTCTCTGAATACCGCCCAAGCAATGGGTGCTGCTAATCCAACGGCTGTGCTGCCCACCAGCTGCGGGCAAGATCTAACAATGCAGGCGCAACGCCACCTTCTCGTTCTCTGGGGTCCTGGCTGCTTCTAGAATCACCTCTGTGTCCTAAAGCCATGCATCTGCTGCGATAGCATCTTCACTACTGTCGAAAAATGGAGGGTTCAAGCGCTTGAAGCTGTTGGCCACGCTTTACCCTGATGACCACCCCGGTCAAAGATCCGTCATTGCCTGGTGCAAGGCATCTCCACCGGTCTTGGGAAGCTATCAAGGTCCTGACGAGTCCTACCAAAGTGCCGTCATCATGTTCTACAGGTGAACTGGCTGGACTGGTGGCTCTCCGCCAGAAGGCACGACTCTGGAGGCTACTCCGGAATGCTGGGCTTGATCTCCAGGTTGTTGCTGGTCGCGGGAGGTGCTCCCTTGCTGGTCGGTAGGACCACGAACAATGCCGCTGAAGAAGACGACATAGGGAACAATAAGGAAGGGCCAGGACAGATCAACGATACAAGCATATGATCAGGACAAGAATCCAGGGATTCAGAAGATACGTGCAGAGATCAAGACGAACTGATTGAGACATCTATTCGGTAAACCCTCACATATCTTTGATTTACAAGACCTGCATGGGCCACCACTTAAACCATGTCACGTCCCAGAACCAGAATACTGGAGAGCGGGGGCAGACATAGCCAGCTACGTATATGAAATGGAATCCATCTCGCTATACGGTCACGGCTGTCTAGATACATAGGGTTTCTACAAGCCAACAGTCTCTTAAGGTCATGAACAAGCCTAGTGTCTCAACAAGCAAGTAAGTAAAAGTCACAAGATGTATGATCATTAAATATACAATTGTAAGGCGTCCCAAACATTACATATTCAGTTGATCATGAAGCTAGTCGTTACAAAATGTCAGGACTAGCAAGAGTTTAGTCATACATGATCAACCTTAGGATCTGTTAATCATGTTACAGTCCATAGACACAGTAAGTAAGTGCAATCGAGCTAAACAGGTGCTCGTCGGCTAAACGCCTCAAAGAATATTTTTACAATAGAGTGGGAGAGCCAAAATAAAACCCACTCGTTGCCGGGATTCCTTCTAGTGTTCACCATCTGGCAGGAAGGTTGGGAGATCCTCGGTAGCTGCTCTGAAATCTGGCCATACAAAACCAGCTGGGTCAGACCCCAGAAAGAGCAAGTGCCACAAAGGAGGCTTCACTTAAGAACTAAACCAGCAATCAGCACAAGAGATAAATAAATGTAAGAACTGGAAATAAAGAAAATACATCAGGATGATATACGACGAGATAACCATGGAACTATTCAGATAACCAGGTTACAACCCGTAAACCAAACAAGGACCGGGGTTGTAACCCTTCGTCTGAACAGAGCTTGGAATTCTCACCATTTTCGGTAAAATAAATACAAGCATTCTGGTCATTCAATAATCTGGAACAAGATCAGGACAAGACTAGACAGGTTAGACTCCATCCAATCATTTCACGGCCAAGCAAGAATACGGCTTGATACTTTAACTAACTAGGGTTGTCACAAGCCTAATTACTAACAAGATGCAGTAAGATTATTCCACAGCCACAAGCCCTGCAGACCATCCATGTTACCCGGGTTAAAAGATTAGAGTTGAATTCAGGTGGGTACATCGTCCAGGAAAAAATGTACCCTTAGGTAGCTTGAAAGGTGCAACACATGACAGTGTGCTGGAAATGTGCCCTACTCGACGGCAGGCTACAGATCCCAAGGCATGCCCAGGTAACGGGATTGCCTGTAGCTGGGAAATCTCGTCATGACTAATGTATTAATCTAGTTATTAGCCTTAGTCCATTTTAGTAGGTACTCCTGACCGTGGTACTCAGGAGTCCCTGTCCTAGACATGATGCAAGACAGGACTGGTTTATTTATACAAACACAATCGTCCACGGTGTCCAGATTAATTATACAGGTCATGTCATGTCAGGTAGCCGTCGTAACAGCTATTCGAGATAATTATGTCAGGTTATCATGCCAAGTGTACTTGTCAGAAGTACGCCACGACGGGCCACTATCAGGTCATGTCAGGTTATTATGTCAGAAGTGCACCACTACGGGTCACTATCACGTCGTGCTCAATTATCAATTCCAAACATATCAAGTAAATTCGTGATTATCAAGTCCAGGGTAAGTAGGGTCAGGTCCAGTTGTGCCTAAATATCAGGTTGCACCTGAGTCAGACTGCGCTCAAGTCAGGCTACGCTCAAGTCATACGTCTCCAAAAGGTAGCGTATGTACTCCATACGACTCCTCATCAAGGCAGCGTAGGTCCATATGACTCCTTATCAAGGCAGCGTATGAGGTCCATACGACTCCTTGTCAAGGCAGCGTATGAGGTCCATACAACTCCTTGTCAAGGCAGCGTATGAGGTCCATACGACTCCTTGTCAAGGCAGCGTATGCAAGACATACGCCTCCAAAAGGCAACGTATGAGTCAGACTACGCTGCGCTAAAGAGCGCGCACAGCTCAGTGGCGTAAGCTAAAAAGCTCGCGCACACTGCTCACTGTCTTCTCCAAATTAGCAAGAACTCCATGATTGAACCCAAAGCTTCAAAGTCCATAACTTGGTCAAAACAAGTCCAAATCCAACTTTTTAAAGGTCAAAATTGGGTAGAATAAAATTCTCTACTACATGGAACCATCAAAACTTGAAAACAAAGAAGTTTGATAGATCAAAACCACCAAAATCCGAAAATAACTAATTTCTAGATCTACAAAAATTAAAGCCTCAAATGGAAAATGACAAGTTCTAATGTGTCTTAAAAACATGAGAGAAGCTAATGGAACAATAAAAATGGACTCTCTTGTGGAAGCAAGTTGTACTTGCCTAGACCTCTCTCTCCCTCTCTTTGGTAGGTAAGGAAGTAATGGTGGAGAAGATGAAATGAAGAGAGAGAAAGGAGAAGGGTTAATAAATGGTAGTGGTGGTGGTAGGTAGGGGGTGCACCCCTTGGTTCATGATGAACCAAGAGCAATCCCAAACCGAACCAAGCCAACCCCAACCAAGAATAAACCAAGCCCAGGGAGAAAATTAAACAAGAAAATCATGCAATAAAAGAATAAATATGTACACGTATTCCAGAAATACGTAATACAAACCATAGGCATTATAGTTAGCAGCGTGAGATAGTCAAAATATGAGCAAGGGAGGTACTAATGAAGGAAATTTTAAATAGTCCAAGATCTTTTAAAATCAAGGCTCGCCCGAAGTTTGGGCCTATACAGTTGTCTTGGTTGACTAGCTAAGTTAGGGTCCTCTGAACTTATAGTCTAAGCAAACTTATCAACATGGGTCACAAGGAAAAAAGGTTTGTTAGGTGGTGAGGTATTCTACCCAACTTACAAGAGTTAAACTAGTAATATGATGGGACAATGGGTTAAGCAATCAAGATAAAGCACAAATTTAAGCATTTAAGGAACTAAGTAGAACAAAATTCACCTATCGGGTTAAAGGATTGAGTCAAGGTGGGATCTCTAATTGAAGTCGGAAAGTATTTTGGTGTCATGGTAGAGGTTATAGTTTGGCCATTTTGACCAGAAGGTCATATCAAGAAATAGAGTACAAGGAGATGGGTTTTGGTGGGACATGACATGTCTAGAGGAAGGTGGGCTTGTCTAGGTCTTATATATAAATTTGTTGGAAGAAAAAGTGTAGTGTTGTACTCCAAATGTACAAGTCACGGTAGGGGACGCCAGAAGATCAAAAATAGAAAGTGGGAGTTTACGAGGTGATAATTAATGCACAAAAATAAAAAAGATCAAGTTTAAGCATAAAATAAATTAATTAAAGAATCCAGTAAAAATAATTTAGGAACACAATTTCGGAGAGAAGATAGCCTTCTAGATGAATACAGTTAAGGAATCTTTAGATCATTATTCAAATTGCAAATGGGTTAGAAGGTCGCAGTTAAAAGATCTAGAATTGAAGGAAGGTCGAGTAAGCCGAGGTGGAAATACAGTCACATAGCTGGGTAGATGACTAACAACACTTGTGTATATACTACTATCATGGTCATGGCTAACATGGCAATTAGTGTGGAATACTCATTAGGGTTATCTTGGGGCCTACCATTAAAATTTAACTCAAGTTTCCTCTAAAAGTTTCAAAATTAAACTTTCAAAAATAAACCACCAAAATTTGTATTCACTCCAAGTCGTTCAAATTCATCATAAAAAAATTAAATCACTCTCATAAATCTCAAAGCAAAATTTTATCACGTTACTACTAACCTTTTCCAAAGTTATCGTTTAAATTCAACTATTTAACTCGAGAGTTCATAATTTACGAATCCATAAAAATTTCACCATCAATCAAAAATTTAACACTCTAAAATTTTTCAATAACTCATAATAAAACTCTTAGCATATTAAGAGCAATCTCAAATATTAAGCTCAATGCTCTCATCAAATTTAACTTCTATTCATGCTAAGTTATTCCAACAAAATCATAACTTTTAAACGGTAACTTCCTTTGATCAATCAAAATAACTTTCCATCACATCCTTCAAAATTCTCCCAAAAATTTTAATATTAGCAATCCTTCATTATACTAAATTTTCAAATAATCTTATCAGTAAAAATCCTTTTTTTACCAAAATCTAAATAGATTTGTAAATCCTCAATCATAGGACACAATTTAAAATAAAGAAAAAAATTTAAAAATCATTTTCAATTATTGTAAACCAAAATTTACCATCATTACTTCCACTTAAAATTCAAAATTTACTAAACACGAAAATCGCAAGTTGTACAACTCAATTTAAATAATTTCTACGGCCATTTTTAAAAGCTAAGATCATTTTCAAACCAAATTTATAACCGTTCAAAGGTGTATAACCATAATCCAATAAATTATAAACATCAAAACTCGAAAATCAAATAAATTTTATATTTGTTCAAAGATGTATATCTATCACCCAAACTCATAAATATCACAACTCGAAAAGCAAATAAATTTTTAAACTTGGGCAAAGATGTATAGCTATAACCCAAAAATCATAAATATCAAATCTCAAAAAGCCCATCAATTTCTTAAATCAAGGGTATAAAGATTCTAGCTATTTTTTTTTTCTTCCTGCAGTATCAATCCTATGGTGGTTACTATTTAGAAATCTCAAGATTAAAACCTTCCTTGGTAGTATCCTACTTTACCAATTACTAATCATTAAATCACACTAAAAAGTCTTTTTAACTCAATTAGAGTCTTGAATATATTCCAATTGCCAATATAACCATTCTAGCCATGTGTTTGACCTATAAGCATATACTATAGTGCGCGACCACGTCGTCCGGTTTGTCGGGGCGTACGCCGTATCGGGTGTTTTTCCACTTTTTGAAAACAAAATTTATAATTTTTCGTAAAACTTTAACAACATGTAACTTTCTACATACTAGATAAAAAGTGAATCCAGAAGGTGCGTTACAATCTCAGTTATGTTGTCTTTAACTGCCTTTAATTAGTTTTTACGAAAGTTTAATGGATAGCGAGAAAAGTGGCCGACAAGTTGGTGTTTCAAAACAGTTTTTAATATTTCAGAAAAGTGGTTTTTCTCCAACTTTGCCTCGATTTCTCGAGCAAATTGGATGGCCATATCGAAATTCACATGGGGATCTCGAAGAGGGTCATGTGGGCTTTCTACACGAATTTACGGATCTAAAAACGGATTTAAAATGAGGGATATATCGACCGGGAAAGTGGGATAGCTTAAAGTGGAAAACTGTTGTTGTTGTTGTCGTCGTTGTGACGACCGAGAGGCGGGACTGCTGTCGCTCCGGCGAGGTTGGGCACGCATGCCGAGAAGAAGGAGGAGGAGGAGGAGAGAGAGAAAGAAATTTTAGGGTTTTTCTTTTCTTTTTTTTTCTTTTTTTTAGAGGGTCAAAATATGAATATAAGTGGATGGGGGTTCGGCCAATGCAAGTGCTGCTAGTGGGCGCATGTATGCAACATGCTGCTGCTATAAACTTGCTTGGGCGCATGTGTGTGGGTGGTCGGGTGGGGACGACCACCCTTTGCTTTATATTTTTTTCTTTTTCTTATTCTTAAGTAAATCTTTTATATTATATTTATATATAGTATATCTATTATGCATATATCTAAATGTACCATAAAATCCCCAAAAATTTAAATAACAATTTAATATTATCTATTCAAATAATTAATGCATTTAAACGTGTACATACATATATACAAATTCAATCCTTAATAAATCAACTCAAAATAGTAATAATATTTTAAATAAGAAAACATGTTTATTAGATATTTGCAAAATTAATTTTAATAATAATAATAATAAAATCTTTCCAATGGGTGAACTTATACCGCATACCCTATCCGGGTCCAAAAATAGTAAAATTTTGTAAAATATTTTATTAATAAAATATAGATTTTTGTACCCAAAGTCAATAAATATTCAACATATTCTAAAAATAATTTAAAATTATTTTTACATACACAAAATATTTCTATATGGCCACCTTGGTCACCCCACATGCTCACATGGGCTTAAATTTGGTTCGGGCCCTGTTCGGGCTGAATTGGCCAAACCGGGTCATCAAAAAAATAAATAAAACCATAAATTGTATAAATTCATTTTTTAGTCTAATAAAATAATAAAAATAAATCAAAAAATAGGGGTTTACATGAGGAGGGCCAGGCGCAGCCTCGAGGGGGGCGGAGACGCCAAAGGGCGTGGCCGGGCCTGGGAGGCCGACTGGCCAGCCGAGCCACCAGATCCCGGCCGGGGCGGTGGCCGGAGTAGCTAGGAGAGGGGCTGGCGCCGACCCGGGCTCCCGTCTACATCTTTCTGCCATTATATATATATATATATATATATATATATATATAATCCTTATTAAAATAATACTTATTTGGAGCATTAAAATAGATTACAAACTATATATATATATATATAAACTACATATCTTTCTGGACGTCTTTGGGCACATAATATATTTACATGGGTTTGGGTTCGGTTCGGGTCAAGTCCGGACTAAATTGATAAAACTGGGTCTCCTAAAAATCATAGTCTCAATAAATAAATAAATAAGTCATTTATAGGATACAGGTCACAACTTTGACTGCTTTTCCTAGTTAGAACACACATATGGCTGCCTTCCCTACCATGGCTAGAACACTAGTCAAAGTACTCGACTACACTCTCCGTGCCAAAATTTCTGGTCATCTTGCACTCCAAATCTTAACCATGACTTAAAACATTATATCAAAATAACTATTAATTTAAATATTTATAAACTTCCAAAAATTATTACTTAATTCATATAAAAATTTTAATTTTTTGGGAAAAGAGGTTACAAATCTACCCACTTTAGAAATAAATTTGTCTTCGAATTTAAAGACTACTAGGATAAACGGACTTGGTAGGTTTGTGAAAGGTAGTAAGAATTTATGATAAGAAAATATTGATCAAATAGATGAAAAGAGAAAAAAGAGTCTTGAAATTCTAAAGGCCCTAAAATGCTATCAAATATTTAATTTTAAACGTATTTTGATAAAAAAAAATCATAAAACAAGGTATTGACAAAATTACCTTCAACCACGACGAAAAATAAGGTAAATGAATAAATAAATAAAAATTTAAAATTTGGGAAGAGGGAATTTAAGGTTAGGGTTAGGGATTTGATTTAGGGTTTTACTGATTTAGGAATTGGAAATTATGGAGAAAATTTAAGGAATGCTCCTCTTGTAACGCCCCAGTCCCAAATACATAGAAACCAAGCACGTGAACATGCCAGCTGCACATGTACGAAGAATACTTCAATATATGGAATCCTCATATATGCAATAAGCTGTAAAAAAATAATCACAGGCCAGAATTATATAATCTAATCTCATCGCAGCTCAACACAGAAGATAATAGAGTCCAAATAATAAATAAGTATATCAAAAGATAGCCGGGTGATCATGCTCA
The DNA here is from genome assembly GCA_029216955.1 of Iris pallida. NCBI lineage: Eukaryota > Viridiplantae > Streptophyta > Magnoliopsida > Asparagales > Iridaceae > Iris > Iris pallida. Next base: position 68,509 of record JANAVB010015976.1, read on the forward strand.
CCCCAAACAGCTATAAAAATAGTCCCACAAGATCGGAGTCCAACCTCCACAAAATAAAAAGAAAATAGATGTAAAAATAATGTCCACTAATGTCTCAAATAGGGAATAGAGTAGAAACTGCCTCATCATCGATGTAGGATGGATCCAGAGCCGCTCCGTACTCCTGCGGGAAGTCGTCTAATCCTGGAGAGATAACCAGGTCCTCAGAGGGACATAACAAGATACAAGAAAAACACCATGTCATGTAACTATGATATAAATAAGAAGAAAGAGATGCATGCAATAGGGTGCCTACTAGTTCTACAGTGATAATGCATTTAAGAACAGACCTTCAACGCATGGGCATCTGGCTTAGGAGCAGGTAACTCAGGTATGGCCCCATCAGGATACCAGGGACCTCAAAGTATAACATCCTCGAATGTCAGAGGCCAGCAGGATCAGTAATAGAAAAGTGCCTAAGGGACCCATAAGTTAAGAAAACTGTTCTTTCCACCCAATGTCTAGTAGGGTCACATCCATGACTCATGAAACCTCTAGTAACTGCCAAGTCTACTAGCATATAATTCTATTGGCAGTTACTCATGTCCGTCGCATGCCTCATACGTATCGGTGGCCAGCGACTACACAAGAACGTGTCCTACATGTGACTCATAACACGTGGTAAAGCAAGTGTCAAGGCCGTATGAGATATACTGATACCTCATCAACAAAGGAAGTCACTCGACTAGGTCAATGCAAGAGGAATAAAAAAGCGAGAGAAACGGCCGATAGATTCGCCTGCACCCAAGTGTGACTTGGACGCACAGTTTATAATATTAACAAATAAGAAATACTAAATAACAACTGAAAATAAGAATAATAAATCACAGAGTAAGGCGGCAAGGTATCTTGCCTGATGGTGTAAAGTGGCAAGCCAAGGAAATCACAATGTCAGCCAAGAAACGTCACAATCTCCAAACAACTCCAGATGCTGAAAAAACATCAAAAACGTACTCGGTATATAAGATATACCTAGGAAACGCCTGTCCAAAAGTTTAATTCTAGAACAGGGGCAAAATCATAATTTTCGGTCAAAACGATGTCCGTCGTTGGACCCGCTTTTCACCGAATATGTGCCAAAGTCTATGGTCTCTAAAGTCATTAAACTACATGTCTATGAATTTAGTCTGAGGAGAGGAACTCAATGGTATGTCCAATTTTGGATTCCGACGAGCCGCGTACAAAATCGCCCATTTGAGTGGGTCGCGGGCCTGCCAAAAAGGGGTTCCGGTCAACCTTCTCAGAATCGAACCAAACTTGGCACACAGGACCAGAATTTGATTCGGACCTGTTGGTGCAAGTTTTGTCTCGATCCAACAAAAAGTTTCATCTCGATCCAACGACTGTACACGAAGTTAGGGCAAAATTTGTAAATTGGCAATACGGGGGTATTTTGACGGATAAGGACTGATTTCGTCGCACACACACGACGAAACTGAGTTTCGTCAGTTCCCACACGTGAGCAACGTCCATATGCACCTTTCGATGCGTTACCGTGCAGCTACGTCGCTCGGTTTGTCGGG
>JANAVB010015977.1:0-57523 GCA_029216955.1 Iris pallida
ACCCCACGACCCACAACCGCGGGGAGCCGTGGTCCTCCGCCACTCCTCCTCCTCCCCTCCTCTCCCCACAAATCCCCACCCTCCTCCCTCCCCCCCCCGACCCCTCCCCGCCGACCTCCAACCCCATCCTCCCCCCTCTCCACCTCCTCCCCCCCTTCCCTCTCCCCCGCGAGCTCTCCCTCCTCGAGACCCTCTCCTTCCGCCGCCGCCCCGACGCCGCCCTTCCCCCCCGACTGGGCCCGCTCCGCCTCGGCGACCCCTCCTCTTCCCCGCGGCGGCGGCCCCCTCCTCCCCTCCGCCACTCCCTCCTCGCCCGCCGCGGCCGCCTCCCCGACGCCGCCCGCCTCCTCCATCCCTTCCCCCGACGCCGCCCCCGACGTCTACGCCCACCCTTCCTCATCTTCGCCTACGCCCGCAACTCCATGTTCCGCGACGCCCTCAGGACGTTCGACACATGCTCGAGCTCGGCTGCCGCCCGACCATCATCACCTACAACATCGTCCTCAGCGTCTACCGCAAGCTCTTCATGCTCTGGAGGAAGGTCCTCGCCCTCGTCGACCAGATGAAGGAGGACGGCATCGACCCGGATACGGACACTTACAACACCCTCATCATCTGCTGCCGCCGCCGCCGCGGCTCCCCCCTCCACGAGGAGGCCGCCGCCATCTTTGCGGAGATGAAGGAGAAGGGGTTTGCCCCGGACGATCTCACCTACAACGCGCTCCTCTACGTCTACGGGAGTTCGGGGCGGCACGAGGACGCGGTCGGCGTCCTCAGGGAGATGGAGGCGAACGGGTTCTCCCCGAGCGTCGGCACATACAACTCGCTGATATTGGGGTACGCGAAGGACGGCCTCTTTGTTAGCACCCTGAATTTTGGGCTGATTTTTTTCATTTTATTTTATTTTCTGATTGATTGGTTTGATAAATAATTTATTCTGTATTTTTCCTTAAGTGTACTTTCCCGTGCCATAGATATTTGGAGTATTAGGGGTGTTCAACTCTGGAAATCTTCTTCACGAGTTTTGGAATGGACACGATTACCTTCATGACGGTATATGGTGTCCCACCCAAACTTGTTCCCTTGTGCTCTTTTTGCTTCGCTGAACTTCGGGTCGAATTAGACCATTTGATTATTATTTATTTTTCCCACTCTTTTCCTTGATCATTTTCAGCGCGTTATCATGACTTTTAAATTGGGAGCGCCAGACCAGTCATTTCCTTGAAACAAACTTTTTATTGATGATCTACTCGAGACGTTCGTCACCCATGACCTTCGTTTCCCACTCAGACACGTCATTTTGTGCTCCATTTGATTCGCACAACTTTTCCGACACGTGACCCGATTTTATTTCACTCCACGGCGTCACATTCATTTTTCAACTTGATTTGTGGGTCCCATGTCGACCAAAACCTGTCCGTCCCAATTATGGATATGGCCCACTTTGAGCCTACTACCCGTCCGTCACTTGTGTCCCATTTATTGGAATCTCCATGTGCTACTTATTTGCCCATGATCATCAACACCTAAATTAATTCTATTATTGCATCATGTCTAGTTTCGATCCAATCCGGCTCCACCGAGTCCAGTCCAGCTTTGTGCTACCCTCCATCATGACACCCTCATAATTCTTACCCAAAAATATCATGTACTCATTTTGCATATTTTTCTATATTTAATAGAAATTTCTATTGAATTAATCTCCATTGGAAAGACCTATTTTTTAGCTAATTTAATCCTAGCCTTTGATTCACCTAAACAAATCCTCACCCTTTATTCTCCCTCACAATCACACAGCAGCCTCCCCTCTCATTAGCCGGCCCTAAAATATTTGGAAAAGCAACTTTTTCTCTCTCTCTCTTATCCTCTCATTTATTACACATTATCATCTCTCTCTCTCTCTTCTTCTATTATTTTCCTACACACAAACAACAACAACAACTTCAACAGCAACAACCCGAGCCATGCACCACCACCTCCCACATGGCCGACCCTTACTCCGGCATGGCCTCGCCGCCGGCCACCCTAGCTCGGCTGGCCGAACCTCCACCACAACTCCTTCCTCCATTCTCCTCCTCCTCCAACTCCACATCACCATCACCGCCACCACCACTTCGCGCAGCCCGCACCACCGTGGCTGCCACCAACCCTTGGCCGCGCTACCCTGGCCTCGCCGGGCCAGGCCAGGCAAGCGCGCCGTCGCGCCTTGTCGCCGGCCAGGCCGCGCGAGCCGACAGCGCACAGCAGCGGCATGACTCCGCGCGCACAGCCGGCCGGTTGCCGCGCGCGTGCGACGTGGTCGCCGCCGACGTGACCGCCGTGGGCACCCCCCTGGCTCCGACGAACTCAGGCCTGCCCTCCCCTGGCGGCCAACGTCCTCCGGGACGCGCCGTCGAGGCGATTCGTGCGTTTCGCACGACGTTCCGTCGTGACGAGCTCGGAAACGACGATGAAATCGCGCCCCGTCGTAGCGACTTCGCGCACGTTTTCCCGAAGATCCGACCGTTGGATCGGCAATTTCTTCACTCTATCGCAATCTCGGTATATCCACCTTCGCTCATGTCAATTTTCTTCCGTTAATTTTATCGTTTGATACATCAAAACCGGCCACCAAGTTGACCGTTTAAATTGTATTAAATTTGGACAGTTTCGCGGGGCCAACTTCGTCAGCTTGTATCTCCTCCACCGCAGCTCCGTTTGGCGTGCTACCAGTTTCGATGCGAAGCTGGTATAACCCTCTTACTTTCCCTCCAGTTTCGTTTCATTGTGAGCTTGTTTGATTGGTTGAATTCGACGCCAAAGTTGGCCGTCCGAATTCGTAATTTCCAACTTGTAAAATTCCATTTTTGAACACGGGACTCCAGATTTCATTTCTGACACCACCATTAGACTTGTGGCATCGTTCTGGCATATTTTTATATAAAATTTGTTAGATTTGGAGAACGTGGGCCCGGGCACGTTTTTCAGTGCAAAGCGGGTCCCACTTTCTGGGTCAACGGGACTTTTTTACGCCGGCTCATCGGAATCCAATTCCGGATATACCGTTGAGTTCGTATCGTCATTCTGAACTCATTGACATATAATTTGCTAGGTTTTGGTGGACATTGGGTCTGGCACGCATTTCGGTGTAAGTCGGATACCAATATCCGGGTCAACAGGTCATTTTGAGATCGGCTCATCGGAATCTAATTCCGGAGATATCGTTGAGTTCGTATCATCATTCTGGACTCGTTGACAGGTAGTTTGCTAAGTTTTGAGAACTTTGGTTCCTGCACGCATTTCCGTGCAAACCGAAATTTCAAGTTCTGGTCAACGGGCCAAATTGAGATCGGGTCAACGGAATCCAATTCTGGAGATACCGTTGGGTTCGTATCGACATTCTGGTTTCGTGGACATATGATTTGTTATATTTTATTGACTTGTTTTCTTGCACGTTTTTCGGTGCAAAACGGCTCCGACACGGACACCGTTTTGATCCGAAATTACCTTTTTGCCCTTGTGTCCAAATTGGACCGATGGATAGGCTATCCTAGCTAATTTGACCATTCTGGACACGTTGGCGATGTTCATTTCATCGTCCGACAATGTTTGTTGATAGTTTCTCTGAGTTTAACCTTTTTATAATTAATTAATAATTAATTCATATAATGTTCGTATTTCGGGATTAGTACAACGAAACTGAGATCAGCCAATTCCAGTGATCTCATATCGCTGAAATTGACAAGTTGGACACGTGGATCACTATAATAAGATTAACAACCTTACCGATAATATTCTTATCTCGATTTGCGTGTCGTAAGTTTCGACGTACAAATAACGAAGTACACTTTATATTAGACTAGAATTGACCCTGTTTGACCAGAGTTGACCAGTTGACCCAAAGTCAACTGTAAGTCAACACTTGACCTAGTTTGACTAGATTATTGGCCGGAGTCGACCTAGAGTTGTTTTGACTTAGAAGAACCTAGAATAATATAGATTGCCTGTAGGGATTTATTTATTTTAACTTGAACACCTTGTAACCTGTGTTGCTTTAAATAGGACTCTGTGGCTTCAGTGGGACCCCCTATACTTATCAGCTGTTCAGGTTATCGAGGCGAGTACATTCTCTGATCATTTCATATCCTGCTTAGAATTATTTCCTGCAGTAGATTACTTTACTTGTACTGTCACGTTGGTCACACGGATTGGTACTATATGGATCCCTTCTCGAGATGTTATCCTTAGGGAGCATCCGGTACTACATGTTCTGTACGTTTCACTTACATGACGTATCATATGCTTCATTGGTTCTTTGATCACTTACGACATATACTCTTATGATCGTAGAGTCTTCCTAGAATCCTTATCCCATTTATGGGACTACTATGTATCACCTTCGGGGTTTATCACCTTCGGGGTCTATCACCTTCGGGGGCTTACCACCTTCGGGGTCTACCACCTTCGGGGTCTGTTACATAGCATCATATAACATAACCTGGCTGGATCCTTGTGTATTGATTGGGGGTACGGGGGAGTAGAATTGGACATGTGAATAATACACCAGTAGTATCTTATCAGAATCTCTTCCATAGTGTCTTATCAGAATCTCCTATGCCATTTACATGTTCATATTGTACTCTGACTCACTAGTCACTGCTAGTTCTCTATGTATAGTAGATATTTCTATTACAGCTCTCTCTCTGTTTACATACGCATTTCTTTCAGTACTTGTATCTTACTTTACTGCATGATTATATTTTCTAACCTGCTATGAACTGTTGAGATGTAATGTGCTCGTTCCTGTCCTGACTGGACCTGTTGATAAATTTTACAGATGGCCTGAGATTGCCTGCTAGCCTAGAGGAGACACAGTAGAGGTTGTTTAGATAGTTATTTCATTTTGTCTGGAGCTGTATTTACTTTGTGGATTACTGTATTTGAGTTTTGAGATGTATTTCTGGGTTATGTATCTTAGACACTTAGAATTCTATCTCCTGCATCTCTTTTGGATTTTATGTTTTACCTATCCTTATCATGCTCTACCTTAGATGTGATTGAGACTGTATCTGTTATGTCACCCCCATTCGGAGAGTATATACTGCTTAGCATTATATTGTTAGATGATGTGACCTAGGACAGTGTTCTACCGTCGACACTGCGGCGTAGGCTGGGCGTTGTTACGTTCTCGTGCCCTAACTCTAGGGTGCGGGTCGTGACACTCTTGGAGGAGGCCGTGGAGCTGAAGGAGCAGATGGAGAGGAAGGGGATCAAGCCGGACGCCGTGACCTACACCACGCTCCTTATCGGGTTCGGGAAGGCCGGGAAGGACGAGTCTGCGGTGGGGGTTTTCGAAGAGATGGAGAGGGAGGGGTGCAAGCCGAACCTGTGTACGTTCAACGCGCTGATCAAGATCCACGGAAGGCAGGGGAAGTTTGCCGAGATGACGAAGGCATTCGAGAGGCTCAAGGAGAGCGGATTCGTGCCGGATGTCTTCACTTGAAACTTGCTGCTGGCCGTGTTTGGACAGAACGGGATGGATTCGGAGGTGTCGGGGATATTCGTGCCGGATATCGTAACATTCTTTTGAAGACTCTTGTATTCTTGAACAGCAAGAGCAATCTACTCCAAGGAACAGAGAGAGCTTTTCTGGAGCTGAGGAAGAGAGGAGGTTCGCCTGATATAACCACTTTGAACGCTATGGTATCCATATACGGAAGGAAGCAGATGGTGGGAAAGGTGAATGAGATCCTAAAGTATATGAGAGAGAGTGGGTTAACGTCGAGCTTGAAGACATATAACAGCTTGATCAATATGTATAACAGGATGGGAGATTCCGAGAGGTCCCAAGAGATACTTAGGGAAATTAAGGGTAAAGGTGGTCCAAAGGACAAGTCCACTTTCTGGAAAGAAGTTTAGGTAAGTGCTACTTCATACATCACTCCTCTTATACCTCAATTTTGCTATTTTTATGAATGAGCTACACATCTCTGGAAGCATATAATCCTTCCTCTGCCTGACAAACATCAATAGATAAGCACTTCAATCCCTTATAAATTCTGCTACTTGGTTATATATATATATATATATATATATATATATATATATATATATATATATATATATATATATATATATGTGTGTGTGTGTGTGTGTGTGTGTGTGTGTGTGTGTGTGTGTGTGTGTGTGTGTGTGTCATATAACATACTGTTAATGCATATGGACTTGTGGGTGTATTGTAGATAGATGTAATAGAAATCCATATAGGTATGAGTGTGTCATGTATTTATAATGTATATGTAAATATAGAATGGGCAGGACAAGGAGGGGAAAATGGAGAGGTAAGGGGCCTAACTACCTGTGCACTTGATGCACAGGTCATGGCAAACAGTAGGTAGTGAAAGGAATGGGGGAAAATAAAATTGGGCTTTCTTGTAAGCAGTTGGCAGTAGGTATTTGAAGGGGGTTTTGGCAACTGCCATAGGGGAAAAGACTTGGGTTGCCCCCTCTGGACTTGGGTGTGCACAGGTAGGAGTACCAGTGTAGTAAAACAGCACAGGGATAAGGAGAGGGTATCAGTACAGTGTGCAGGTTGCCTGTAGGAAGATAAAGGGGAGGTTCCAGTTTGGGCACAGGCCATGTTGGCCTGTGCAGTAGGAAATAGGACTGGTATCAGTAAGAAGATTGGGGGAAATTCAGTGTTCAGGTAATTGACATTAGGGAAGAGGAACAGTAGGAATTCCTGTTCAGGAAATTAGTATAGGGAATGGTCAGTTAGCAGGGGGAAAAGAGCAGAGCAGTGCACAATTGCACTGTTTCAAGTTAAGGGGAGCATTGGCCTCTGCTCAGGAAGTGAGGGTTGGGGGTGTACAGGCTTAGAAAACCTGTACAAGTGTGAAGGACCATATTAGGAGAAGTTGCATAGCAACTAGAGGGAGGAGAACATGGTTCAACAGCAGCAGATCAAGACTGATTGGCCATATCTGTATTTGATCAAGAGGAGGGGATTTATGTTTGGGTAATTGGCAATTAGGAAGAGGGGTTTAGGAGTATCAGTAGAAGACTGATAGGAAGGGGTTCTCCCTATGGGGGCGTTTGGTTCAAATTTTTGTGGCTTGGGAATGGGTTTTGAATTCCATACCCATGTTTGGTATGTTTAGGATTGGGAATTGGGAGGGAATAGGAGGGGCTAAGGGGGGAAAGCTAAACCCATTGACTTGGGAAAACTATTCCCAAGTCCCCCCTTGGGAATAGATTTACTTTTCTAGGAATGATGCTTGGCTATGTTGTTTGGACGGTTATACCCTCTTTTTATTTTCAAATGTTTAACTTCTATCCCAAACATGTTAATCATCATGAAATTAATGAAAGGTTATTAAAGGAAAACTAAATAAATTAATATTTATATCCCTTTGTAAACCAAACATGGAGATAAAAATTTTAAAAAATTTGAACTACCTATTCCCATCCTAGCCAAACATGGGTATAGGAATGTTGAATTCCTTTCCTATGGGAAAGGAATTGAAAACCTATTCCTAGGAATACAAAAACTTGATTCAAACGAGCCCTATCTGTGCAGGTAACAGATTGATAGGGAATGGAGTGCAGCAGGTGAGTTTGGAGTCGGGTAGCCTGTTGGGGTTCCAGTTTTAGTAGGGGAGGATTTGGACAGTAGATGGTATTTATTGGTATCTATAGGTAAGGTTTGGGGGAAATATAGGCAGTAGGTAAATAGGAAAAACATGTGCATGAGTGCACAGGTAAGTGTTGTTAGTAGGGAATAGAGGAATTGAGATTAGCAAAAGGGGAGGGGCTTAAATAGGTTAGAGTTCCCTATCAATTGGGCAGTAGGCAGTTAGACAAGCCTATGGGCTTGTAACAGGAAGAAATAGCAGTAGATGGGGTATCCTAGATAGGTGTCTAGGTAAAGTAAGAGTAATAGGTTTAGCTTTAACAAGGTAGTGGAAATGGGAATGTATTACAAGTATGAGCTTAACCTAGGTATTCAATATCTAGGTTAGATATTTAAGCTATGTATAGGAAATAGGTAATATACATGATATTGATAATAGGTTATAGGCTACTATAGTATACTAGGATAACTAGTATAGCCTAGATACTTAGTGTATGGACTCGAACCCTAGAATTGGACTCATACAACTTAGAAACAACTAGTTTAACTAAGTTGGACTCATTTGACCTAGGGTTGACCTAGTTTGACAAACTTGACCTAGAATTGACTTTATGATCTAGAAATTGACTAGTTTGACTTGTTTTCATTTTCAAACTTGATATTGATATAATATTCCATATTTAGTTCTTTGAGGCACCGTATCAGACATCGTTGATACTTCACATTGGATCTCAGGCGAGTACATTCTCTGATAATTTTTCGTTTATGATATTCTCTATGTTTCTTGTACTTAGTATAGATAATCTTGATTCTCGACACATTGGTTACACGGATTGGTATTTCTCAGATTCCGTCATGAGATGTTATTTTCGTGTATTGGTATACCCTGTGCGAGCCTCGTGATTGTTCTTGTGCATTGTATAGATACCGATTTCTAAGAGGATTAGCTACCTTCTCAGAGTATCATGTGTCATAACGTACCATGGTTGGATCCACTGTACCGGTCGGAGGCGGGGAGTAGTAGCGTAGACATGTGATCATACCTTTCCCGTGCATGATATTATTTTTCCGTGCGTGTTAGCCATACACCGCACGTATGACTAGTCAGGCCATATTTTCCATGCAAGTTTCCAAGCTGGTCATTTGTTGAAACTAATACTCACTTAGATAGTATTCCTGATTTTATTGTACATAATGATTCATGTTTTCCTGTTTACTTACAGTATATCCATATATGCCATGCTCATGTACATGTCATTATTTTTTGTATGTTCTCTCTATTTACTATTACATAGTTCATATCATTTACTAGAACAGTTGTTGGAAATGTACGCTCTAATCCTGACTGGATATATTTTTCAGACGACGACGAGGACGAATGCACTACCTACCATGGTCCGAAGGACTTGGTAGGCATAGATCAGGAGACTTTGGCACAGGAGGGCTAGTTTCCTTTGAGGAGATTGTAGTGGCAATCCAGTAGACTAGGTTTCATACTGAATTTTGTCTCCACCATTATCTGATTGCCTGTTTATTATTTCAGACTTGTATTGCTATATTTGACTCAGACTCTAGATGTGTAATTTGATACTTTGCACTTCTGGATATTTTTTTTATGCTAGTATCTTTTATCTGCCATTCCATTCTTCCTTATAAATTATGATTGAGGTTACTATATCATTGTTGTCCTCCATTTGGAGATAAAATATATTGACAAATCGTTATATTCACTACTAGTTTAACAGACCTAGACAACGTTCTACTGCCGACACTACGGCATAAGTTGGACGTTGTTACGCACTTGTACCCCTATACTGGGTGCGGGTCGTGACAGTACGAACCAGCCAAGAGAGTTATAGTGAAACAAAGTTGTAGTGAAAGAAAGTTGACATTGATATAAACTTTATTTCTAATACAATGGTACAAAAATTTCATCCATCTCCTCTATTTAATTGCCAATAGTCGGAACGATCAACTTCCCTAAGATTGAGTCGAGCTTTCCTTTGCCATGTATTCTCCTGGGCGCACCTTTTTGGGTATCCTCCTGTTGAGTAGATATCGGTGCTGATGGAGTCGTCTGGATCTGTGTATAATTGAGATGTCTAGGGGCGAATATGCTATCCTACTGAGAAGTTCCTTCACCGGCCCACTGAGAACTTCCCTGTCCAGCGTACTGAAAAGTCCCTTCGTCGGCCCACTGAGAACTTTCCTGGCCAGCGTACTGAGAAGTCCCTTCGTCGATCCACTGAGAAGTCCTTTCGTCGGCCTACTGAGAAGTCCCTTCTTCAGCCCACTGAGAAGCCCCTTCGCTGGCCCAATAAGAAGTCCACCCGTCACCATGTTGAGAAGTCCCCTCCTCAGCGTGTTGAGAAGGGTCTGGGTCCTCGTCATCTTACTGATCTTGACTATCATTTGGACGCGTAATAATAGTATACTTCCTATGAGGGCATGCCTGTTGCTGCATAACAAATCCTTGAGGATAATCTGGCGGAAGTGTCACGACCCGCACGCGTAAATCAGGCATGAGTCATGGGTACGTTCAGCCTACGCCGCATCATCGACGGTAGAAAGCTATCTAACAACCTATAAAGTTCCATCAACACAATATAGTATAATCATCTCATGGTAATAAGATATCCAAAGATTGAGATAATATGAAATCTGTACTCAATCACATCAACTAGATAAGAAGTTCTAGAATATATCATGAAGCATAATCCAGAGTCAAATTACAACCAGCAAAATCAGATAGCAACAAGTCACCAAATATATTATGTACAGCCCAAGTGTAAATTTCGAAGACAAATCTGGACCAGAATATGAAATATAACTAAGCTAGAGCTAAGAATCCTCTGCTGGCATCACAGCCTCTACAATAGTCTGATCCTCCAAAATACCCAACTCTATCTCTGGGGTAGTGTCCTCTGTCAGTCCATAATAAGGGGGCAACAAGCCTCTAACCCATCGTCTAAAAATAAGGTTATCCAGTCAGGATTATAGCAAGTACAAACACTGAATGACAGTTCATAACATGATAATGACTATATAACAGGAGTTAGGATATATGAAAATAGATTAACAGGTAAACATGTAAAGCTAATAAGCAGTTTAATGGAACATGCAAACAGTGATCATGAGAAACAGATTATGTCACGCCCTGCTTCTGAATAATCGACTACGACTCGGATCACGTCCGGCCTACACAGCGGTAGTCAGCCGTCTAAACCGTATAGATCATCATGCTAATATATGTAGATATTGATCGCTCATCACAGCAACTAAAACGTACAAGCAAATCCCAACCACACAAAATTACCATAGAGTCCACTATCAGTGTTTTAAGTACATGTTTATGCACTACAAGAAAAAGGTCATTCTTGACTATTATTCTCCGTCAAAAATGGTTATCTTGACTGTTATGGATCCGTCAAGTAGGCCAGTGTCAAGAAAAGTCTGCCATTTTTTTTTGACGGTTGCTGAATTCGTTTTTCTTGATGGTCTCGACAGTCTTAAACCGTCAAGAAAACATAGAAAAAAACTGTCAAGGTAAAAATAAAATTTTCTTGACTCTGGCCTAGATGACCGTAAAAAAAAACTCTGTCATGACGTTTAAAAACCATCAATAAGTGATATTTTGTAGCAATATTCATATATTTCTTGACGTTTTATAACCATCAATGCTTCCTTTTACCAGTTACAGAAAACATATAATATCAATATAATCCAGGACATCACAAACATCAAAGGAATATAACACACATAATTTTATATTAACAAATACGCATTTGTACACCAGAAACATCCAACCACATATCCAAATAACCAAAAATAATATCTTTTTGTACAATATCTTAAACATCTAAAGCCTATATATACAAGTAAATCAAAATACATGACATCTTGCCTAATTATATAAAAAAAAATCTGAACTCGAAGCACATCCCATCACACTCCAGCCTTCATTGTTCATGTAGTTCGTGAGAGAACAAGCTACCAATTTATGTTAATGAGCTTGTCGACCGACCAGAAAACAAGAGAACAATATCTTGGAAAAAATAATGAGAGTAAAATAACTCAACTGAACTGTCATGTACAATATTTGGAAGGCTAGATTACTAATAAGAACAAAATAGTAAAAGGAAGGTGATTTTTTTTACCCTTTACCTTCTTAATTTTTTTGTTACCAAGTATCCAAGTTTGTCTCACCCTTAATCCTAGGGACCTAACCGCAAAACCCATTTTCACCCACCCCCCGACGACCGGCCAGCTGTTCCCCGACGACCACCGACTTCCCCACCATTTTCGGCCAGCACGACGACAACCGACCTCCTAACCCTATAAATAGGACCCCCAGACCAAACCCTAACTCTAGCACACCACCACGACCACCCCGACCCCCTTCTTCTCCGACTAGAACCCATTTCCCCTTCGCCTGAACCCTAGCTCCGACCACACCCTACCGCCACCTCCACAACAACTATCACCATCATCCACCACCACCACTAGACGCGCCACACCGAGCTGAGTCCAGCGCCACCCGAGCGCCGCGTCCCCGACGTCCCTAGCCGCCGTCAGCACACTCGACGACCCGCAGTTCGCCGGACACGTGAGTAACAACCTAAAAACTGTGTCGTGCGTGTCCCAGTCTCACACATACGACTCGTCGTGTCATGATGATCCTAGGGGTAAGTCTGGACACGAAAGACTCGACCCGTGCGTGTCGTACATAGCACGGACACGAGACTCGTGTGTCCTTAACTGTCAGGACACCGAAATAGTTTTATCGGGTTTAAAACCCATTCACCTAAACCTAAATAACATAAACCCAAACCCTACCCCTAACACACAGCTCGGGCTGACCCCCTGGCCAGCCCGACCGAGCCCAAGAACCCGACCCCCCTGGGCCGAGTTCGAACCCTCCCTCTATTTTTGTTTTCTTTTTTGTTTTCTTTTATTATATGTATATATATATATATATATATATATATATATATATATATATATATATATATATATATATATATATATATATATATACTGTTATATATGTATATATACAGTATTTGTATATGTATATATATGTTTTATATTTGGTATTTTATTTTATAAGTGTATATATATACATATATGTATTATGTATAAATATGTATATATGTAATATGGGTTCATGTGTATATATTATTATATACATACTATTATATTTATGTATACAATATTTGTATATATATATATATATATATATATATATATATATATATATATATATATATATATATATATAGATATATATATATATATATATATATATATATATATATATGTTTTATATTTGGTATTTTATTTTATAAGTGTATATATATACATATATGTATTTAGGTATAAATATGTATATATGTATATATGGTTCATGTGTATATATATTATTATATACATATATATATATATATATATATATATATATATTATATATATATATATATATATATATATTAAATATATATATATATATATATATATATATATATATATATATATATAATATATATATATATATATTATATATATATATATATATTTATAGTTAGTATTTCTTATATATATATGTATATTTAATATATGTATATATATATATCCATTATATATGCATATTTAATATATGTATATATCCATTATATATATATATATATATATATATATATATATATATATATATATATATATATATATATATATATATATATATATATATCTATATATATATTTATATATATATATATATATATATATATATATATATATATGTATTTCAAATTCTACCTTATACAAAATATTGTTATATAAAATTTCACAAGTTATTTTATTATATATTTTGTGACTTGTATATTTTTATCACTTTAAAAATATATTATTATTATTTAAAATTCATGTATTTTATTTGTTATGGCCAATTGATGTCCAAACCTAGCATGGGTTTTTGGGCCCAATTGTGTCTAATACATTCAGAGTCTGTACAAGTCATATTGGACTTGATTCATGGCTCTGGGTCCTGTATCTGGACTTACGGTTCAATTCGAATACATGGACAAAAATAGTAAATAATTAATTAATTAATTTCCAGAAACTGTTGCTTGCTGTTTTTGAATTTTTATATATATTTTAAGTGTCTGTAAAAATCTGGGAAAAATTGTATTTAAATACTAGGTTAATTTAGACAATTGATTATAATTTTTCTAGCATTTATTAAGTATTGTAGGTATTTTGTAAAAATAGGAAAACAGAACTCATTTTCAGTATATTTATGTTTGCTGATTTTTAATAAATATTTATGAGGATTTATAAATTCCAGAAAAATAGTATAAATTTCTATAATTAACAAGGATCATTTTGGTACTTTATTTTATGTAAAATGGAGCTTTTTGTCTATCTCAAAAATTAGTTGGATCATAGTGTACAGTTTGATTTAATTATGGCATAGTTACGACTTGTAACTTTTTGTGTTATTTTGAGTTATAGTCGTATTGAACCCCACCCCACACTAGTGTAAAGACCCTAGAAAGTTAGTTTGAGTATTGTGTCATCCCCACATTGGTCTCCTATGCTAAAGTCACCATTTGGCTAGGTGTCCAATTAGAAAGTCGTGTTGCACCACTAGTGTCTTAGTGTTTAACTTAGTATAAAAACTAAGTTTATGTGTTATTTCTACAGTGACGAGTCACCAGGCATCTATAGCATTTTTATCGCTGCTTTGCTTTACTAAAGGCAAGTACTTCTACAAACTTTACATACTGTTACATCAATGAACTGCGAATCCAACCATGTTAAATGCTGATCCTTGGGGTAGCAAGTTAAATCTTCACATATTGTACTTTCAGTCACTACCATGCTTAGGGCAGTCTTTATGTATCTCTCACATGATTAGAATCTGGGTTATGGGAAAACTGTTAGTAGCATACGTGATCATGCCCCCTTATTCGTACGTACGTACCGAGCAAGGTTGACATTTTATGTATACCTTGTCGTAGGCGCACCAGCTGTATTTGTACGTATGTACATCTATTGCTTGTTTTACTTGTACGGAAGTACATTTTATATACTTGTGCCACAGTATATTTTACACCTATTGACGATCACGTACCTGCTACAGTTTTAAACATTACATATACATCTGTCTCTATGACATATGTGTCCTTGCCATGATAGATTATGAGATGCCATGATTCCAGTTTATTCCTCTTATGTTCATTTCATGTTTCGTATATTAGTTTGCTAGAAACAGTACTTGCTCCCGTCCTGACAGGATAACGTTGTAGGTATTCTTACTGAGGAGGAGTTGATCTGTGACTCATATTATGGAGTTACTGCCGAGGACCAGGCTTTGTCTTACGAGGATATACCTGCGGGGAACCTCGTCTAGTTTGTGTAGTTTCTCGGGATATTTAGTGTAGTCATGTATTACACTACGTATTTTGTAACTGGACCTGTATCCAGTTTTACATTTTGGTCTTGTACTTGGACTTATTATTATATGAGATGACTTTTGTGTTTGAAGCATTTATAACTCTTCTTTACTTATAAGAACTGTTAGCACATTTAGTATTATCTTGTGATCTCTAGAACAGCTTACTGCGCTTATCTCAAGCGTAGGCTGGGCATGACTCGGTCCGGCCCAACAACTTAGGTAGCGGATCGTGACATATTTTTAGTGGTGGCCCATGCAGGTCCCTGACTAAATTGTTTGGTTACGTTATTGTACCAAGCTTGCCTGCAATTAGGAACTTAAGATAATTAGACAACACTAGGAACGACGCTTAGAACATCTAGAGGAATACTAGGATTGCAATATAGGAAATATATCACATGCTTGCTATTATAATTAGATTTTCTTGTCTATAATTGTTTACTTTAAAGAGTCCTTATACGTCCTTTTTATTTTATTTAGATGGTGCTTACTCGTTCATCCCAGTATACCACACCTGAGAATGGTACACTCCCTATCCAGTCAGTTGACCAGTTGACTGATGTACCTCCACCTACCATATTTCCCCACTCCACAACTCCACCAACCCAGATGCCTCCACCACCTTCCACATCACAGTCCCAGCATGACCCGATACTCCCACCACCACCTATCACTATACCTACCCAGGCTTCCGTCACACTCGACGGGAACCAACTGCTCACTCTAATCCAGGGGTTCCTAACGACCCATCAGGAGCAGACCACCCTACTCCGCCAGAGCATGGAGCGTTCTGAGGAACGTACCGTGGTCCCACCACCTGTAGAGCCACGACAGAGAGCAGGGACAATCAAGGACTTCATGGGTCTGAACCCCAAGGAGTTCTTAGGGACTGAGGGCATAGTTGTAGCAGATGACTGGCTAGACTCGGTAGAGAGGAAGCTCCTTGGAGCTAGGTTGCCGAATGATCTCCAGGTCGAGGCAGCGGAATTTCTGCTGATAGACTTGGCAGGAGTTTGGTTCCGGAATGAGCCGTTATTCGCGAGAGGGAGGGCCACTTGGGATCAGTTCAAGACCCAGTTCAAGAAAAAATTCTTCTCGACCACCGCTAGGATAGCCATGGGGCTACGATTCCAGAACATCCAGCAGGGGAACCGTTCTGTTGACGAGTATGCGGCAGAGTTTAGTCGCTTGAGCCGTTTCACTCCTAGTCTAGTTGCAGACCCAGAGGAGATGACGCGTAGGTTTTGCCATGGTCTAGTTCCAGATATTGGCATTCTTATAGTGGCGAACGGTACGAGTGGCTACTACCAGAGCCTAGAGTTGGCCCGGAGCTTAGAGGAGCGTCTTCAGTCTTACAAGAGGCCGGCTTCTGTACACCTCGAAGGACCGTCCAAGCGTCAGGCTTTCCAGCAGAGAGCACCGACGCCTCACCAGCAGACATACCGTCCTCCTACACCACATCACCCGACCCCGCCAGTTAGAGCCCCGGGACCACGGCAGCAGCAGAAGGGAGCTATGTATTCTTTCTGTGGAAGACTAGGGCATGATTACTCCATCTGCAGAAAGAGGTTGAAGCAGTGCTTAGTTTGTGGGTCTGCCACCCATCAGATTCGGGACTGCCCAGTAGCCAGGGTATCTAGAGGGCCGCTTCCGACTCAGCAGCAGAGGTTTGGGCAACATCTACAGCAGCAGAAGGGACCCCAGGGGAAGGCTTATAGTCTAGCTCTTGAGCCGGAGCCGGAGCAGGTTTCGGAGCCAGATTATTTGGCTGACGTCATCACAGGTCATGTTTATTTGTATACTTTTCTAGCTCTATGCTTGTTTGATTCTGGTGCATCTCATAGCTTCCTGTCATTAGAGTTTATGCATAAACACCACTTAGAAGCTACATCTACCGAGGAGATTAGTAGAGTAATGACGGGAGACGGACCAGTGCCCATTAGAGCTATCTATAGATGCTCTATTACTATAGCCGGGAGAGAGTTTAGGGGACGATTCTTTGTGATGCCGCTCCCCGGTTATGATATCATATTGGGGATGGACTGGCTTAGCTATGCCTATGCAGCTATAGACTGTCATGAGGGTAGTATTCTGTTCAGTCCCCCAAGCACGGCACCATTCAGTGTCAGGAGGACAGGGCCGGAGATCAGCCTAGAGCCGAACTGTTGTGCGACAGTTGGGGAGATAGCACCGCCATGTTTGCCATTAAAATTCTTTGATTGCAAATTTCAATACAAACAGAACAGTGTTACAATATAGGACTTAGACATAGTCCTAGGAGTACACTTTTGTTTAATCTGGGTCCCTTGTGCCGATGGAGTGAGTGGTAATGCGTTGACTCCATTGACGATCTGACGACGGTTATCGGTTCTCTGAAGGTTTGGATTGCTCTGGGTGCTGGAGCTTGCTGAGAGGAGGAAGACGTTGAGTGTTTGTATCTACCTCTCTGGTGGTGCAAAGTCTCTGTATGTTTTTTGTATATCCTCTGCGTCTTCTGTGCCTGGGTGAGAAGGAAATGATCCCTCTATTTATAGTTTTGCAGGCTGGCTGCTCATGCGCGCATGTAGGATGCGCCGGTGCGTGGGGACGCCACGTGGTGATTACTGGTGGAGGCGCATGGACGATGCGCCCTAATCGAAGGGTAGACTTCTTCACGTTGCTGTTGTGAGCCGGTACGTAGCAAAGGAGAAGATCTTTCTGTTGCTGAGATCTTGGGTGAATCGAGTCAAAGGACACGTGTCATCGGCCCATGGCTCGGAGATCTCGGATTTGGTGGGAAATGATAAGGCGAGATGCGCCTTGGATCGGGCGCATGAGGAGGCTACGGTTCATAACCTTTAGGAGTTTCGAACCATTCTCGGCGTATGGCTTTTGAGGCGCATGCAGGCGACTTTCCTTCTGTCTTTTGGGATCAGAGAACAGTTTGGGGCGCATGGCTTTTGAGGCGCATGCAGATTTGGGCGCATGGCTGCGGAGGCGCATGCGAGTGGTTGGATGGCCACGTGGCAGCAGCCATCGGTGGAGAAGTAATGATGATGCTGACGTTGCCGACGCTTCGTCTTCTGAAAAAGTTGTCAACTGTTCAGACTTTGGGAGGTGTGCTGCCAACTCTGTCAGTTCAGCATTTAATGTTGGTGACATTCGATGGACAGCTGAGTGGACGCGTCGATTGACGTTCCACTAGGCATATGGGGACGCACGGGGGCGCATCCCCTATGAGGCGCTTGGTGTTTGTGATGCGCTTGATGCTGAGGGGCGCATCTGTATGATACGCCTGATGTCGGAGGGCACGTCTGGGTGATGCACTATCTGGCCGACGCATCTGATACGTCTTTAATGATGCGGCTGTTACGTTCTTCGAGTGCTTTAAATAGCCGTTTGGCTGAATTCGAGGCGTCCGGTTCATCCATTTAATACAAATTCATTGCACGGAATTCAGAGAGCCATCCACTTGGCGCGTGGGTTTGATTTGCCCGGCCTATAAATAGTGGCATGGAGAGAGGGTTTGCTTCTCGTTCTCTCACGTACTTCCGATATGAACTTGTGTATTCGAGTGTGCTCTGTTGACGAAGTGCTCCCGAGGGTGAAGATGCGACGCCGTGTCTTCGTTGATGCACTTGAAGGTGACTGTTACATCCAAAAGACGGAGTCGAGGGCTTCCGAGGCGGGCGGAAGGTGCCTGTTGCATCCAAAGATAGGGATACTCGGGCCTCGTTTCCGTTATTCTGGAAGAGCCGTAGATCGGAATGGCGGTGCTAGGCTCTTTCTTCCTTCAAAGTGGGCGTTGCCCATTCTGGTTGTGTTGAAAGCTGCTCCTTTAGCCGCGGTTTCGATCACGGTCTTCTTTCGCCTTTGGAGGCTCTTTCGAAGCCTTCCCTGGCCACAGATTTGCGGTGCTCTTCTCTTCCTTAGTTCCAGCCAGAGGGTTAAATGCTTCATTAGTCGAAGCACTTATCAGGTGAGCCTGGCTGGAAGAGCGGCACATAACTGAGCTGCTGAAGGGATGCACATAACTGGGGATGCACATAACTGAGCTGCTGAAAGGATGCGCCCTGCTGAGTGTGCATGGCGGGATACGCCTGGTTGAAGGCGTATGGTGGCTGCTGCGCCTGACTGGAGGCGCATGGTGGTTGCTGGCTGTAGACTTAGGATCTTTTGTACCACCTTTTCGAGACATGTAATAGACTTTTATATGTAATAAAAAGTCCTCTTTCAAATGTCTATATTTGTTGGTTTTGTTTGTGAAGTATTTGTCCGAGCTCTGGCGCATGTAGTGTCTGGCGCATAGGATTTCTGGCTCTGAAATTCTATGCTTCTACAAGACCCCCTTCAAAGTTTTCAAAACTTTTAGATAAGTTTTGGAATACTTTGAATAAGAAGCATGGTGGTCAAGGCGCATGACTGTTGGAGCGCATGACTGTTCGGGCGCATGTCTGTTCGGGCGCATGCTTATCTCAGTAAATGCAAATGATAACGTCTCGGTAACCGAAAAGATTAATGATGATCTTTTGGTTTTATTTGCTGTTATCTTTTCACAGGACCCGAGGCGACGGCTGAGGTCACCTTTCATCGGTTCACGCGTGCGACTGTTCCTATAAATAGGCATGAGATGGAAAGAGAAAGAGTTCTTCTATTCTCTGCCTTTTCTTTTTTAGAGTTTCTTCTTCAAAACCCTAACTTTCTTCTTCAAGAGAATGGCTCCCAAGACTCCTCGCGGCGGTGCTAAGGGAAAGGAGCCGGCAGAGTTCGCCGACGAGGATGCTCCTGCCACCATTGTGACTCCGGCCGACGTTCGTCCCGCGGTGACGGGTGGGTGTCGACTTTTGCTATCTTCTTTGTTCAGACAAGCTTTGGGTCATACTGTGCCCTAACTCTCTGCTGTCGACGCGTATGGGCTTCTGTCCTTGATACACTGAGTTTTTATCCTGCCGACGTGCATAGGCTCAGGCCTTTATTATGTACCGAGTTTTAATTGCTGACGCGCATGGGTTTTGTACCCTGATGATACGCCGAAGCCTTTTGCTGACGCGCATGGGCTTACGCCCTGATGATGCGCCGAAGCTCAAACGCTGATGCGCATGGGTTCATACCCTGATGATGCGCTGAAGTCGAAGCGCATGGGCTTACGCCCTGGTGATGCGCTGAAGCTTTCCTGCTGAAGCGTATGGGTTTATACCCTGACGATGCGCCAGGCTGCTTGACACATTTTGTCTTTTTGCCTGACTTTTATTTTGGTTGTGCCAGTGTCGATGACAATCCCTTTGCTGAATGAGGTCCTCCTGGACGCTTCTCTTTGTCAAATGGGAGTTGATTTTGATGAGGCGGTGATCTACCCTGCGAAGGATGCTATCCTACAGAACCAACCTCGTGAGAGAGTGCTGCAAATTCAGAACCAGTTGCCAATTTTTCTCTAGAGTATGACGGAGAGCGGTAGACTGAAATCTGCTGAATCTGAGGATGTCACTTTCTTAAAACCTGCCTTTCTGTTTGGTGACCGACTGGTCTCTTCTGAAGCGAAGATACTGAGGATCAGAGAAGACTGGTTCTTTTCTGCAAAAGGCATGGTTCTGTACATGCGGCAACTTGACCGCCAGTTGCCGCTGACGGCCTTTTACCGTTTGGCTTCGAAGAGAAGGATGCGCTGGAAACTTACTCCTTCTCAAGGAGGGGCTTTGGGAGGTACCCTTTCGATTGATGCTACCTCAAACTAGAGGGATACCTTGGCCGCTTCACGAGCCGGTTCCTCGTTTAGTTGTCGAGCTTTGCGTCTCGGGAGCCTTTACAGTGAAGTCCCAAGCGACACGTTTGCCTTCAGTGCTCCGACTTTTGCAAATCGGATGCTGACATCGAAGGTCACGTATCCGAAAGGTAAGTTTAGAGTTGAAGGTTGGTGTCACCATATCCCGAGGTGGGACGAGTTGACCATTTGGGTGCTTTCGAAATTCAAAGCCGAGCTTAAGGAGATTGGGCTGACAGCCGCTATCCGTGCCACACAGGCTGGCGTGGATCTCAATAAGCCTATGTTCCTCGCACTCTTAGAGTTGTTCAATACCCAGACTGGCACCTTCTATACTCCGGTGGGGGAGTTGGGGTTGGCTCTCCATGAGATGTATGAAGTGTCCAAGCTTCCTTGGGGCTCGGAACCGTACGAGGAATATTTCCCGTCGAATGAAGAGATCCAGGTTCTGGAAAATAAGGACCCGGAGATGATGGCAGTTTTTAAAGAAGTGGCAAGCCATCATTATCTGATGCACCGGAAAGACAAGGGTAAGACCCCGCCTCATGTGACTGCTTGGAGGGATTATGTTTTCAAGCAGGATTTGACGGACTCCTCGAGGATCCGGTTTACGACTCCGCAAGGGCTGAAACCTGCGGAAGTGACTTCTGAGATAAGCCGGCTGGACGAGAGAGCTCCAGGTTCAAATGAGAGTGGCGAGAACGCGTATAGCTGCTTCTGGCACTGTGCGCACCGGATGTCGTCTAAGGCGGTGCTGACGACATATTTGATGATATGGCTCCGGGATTGTGTGTTTGCGGGCGGATCTGGTGCGGTGGAGAGGGTGCACCGGAACCTTATTTTGCCCGCCGTGAAATTGGTCTTTGGACGACCTTTAGCCCTCCTCCCTGCGATGGTGTGTAACCTGTTGCGGGGTTTGAGGATCTTTGCTGATGATGTCATCCTCAGGAAAGGTAACAATTTTCCCCGGGCCGAGCTACCGTTCCATTATCTGGTTGATTTTGCATCGTCCGAACGTGATGAGTCCCGGTCCGGAAGAGGATCATGTTGAAGGAGATGCCTTTATCCGCCGCTTCTACAAGAGGAAGTGGTTACACACGGGCGTCCCCGTTTGCTGGAGGTTTTTGTCCTACCTTCAGGGATGGGAGATTGTCAAGGTTGCCCCATCTTTAAAGACTTCGAGGCTGACCAAGATTTGGACGAGTCTGGTGAGGATGCGATTACTCTGCCGAAATGGGGTTTTCGTTGGTTGCAAAGTATTCGGTCTTCTTACTTGGTCTACCGCAACCAAAATAGGTGTTATCTGGAGCCATATCTGCCCAGCCGGTTTGCTCGTCAGTTTGGCTATACCCAACTAATGTTGCGGAATCCCAGTAGCAGTCTGGGGTTTATCGGGAGTTTGCTGGATGGGGCCCGGGGCTGGCAATATTACAATGCCGGGTGTACTGGTGTTCGTTTTACTACGCCAGTTCGTAACCCTTGGCCACAAATCCTGTATTCGGCCGCCAAACTGTATTGCACCATGAATACTGCGTCTCCTGGTTATGACAGGGAGACTAGTTTCATTGTTGGAACTCAGCTGGAGGCCACGACGAATATGTTGGTGGCGGCCCGGTCATATCGTCCGCCAGAATTGGCAGGATATCGGGCTGCTGCTGCAGCCTCAGTGAGGGATCCCTCTGTTGGGAAGAGACGGGCCGACGCAGAAGCTGGTTCTTCTGTACCAAAAAGGCCAAAAAAGACATCAACTCCAAAGGCAGGAGTGCCACCTGTAATGCCAGCGGAATCAGTTCCCGTTGAGGTAGGGAGTCCTTCGTAACTTTGGCTCATCTTGTCATTTTGGTGACTTGTGCCTTTCTTCTTGCAGGGATCGTTGAAGAAGAAGACCCGTGTTTCGAAACCGGGTGTCAGTAAACCGAAGGAAGTGGCAAGCTCGTCTGACGAGCGTATTCCTCCGATGTTAATGTCTCCAGTGGAGGAGAGTCCTGAAGATGCCCCTGCGGAGGTTTTAGTATCTCCGGACTTTGTTGAAAGAGATGCGGAGGTTGTAACAACTTCCGGGATGGTGCCAGTCGCCGTGGGGGCCTTGGACGTTGAGGGCCCAGCGGACACGGGGCTTCCTGGTGATGAAGTGGAGTGGAGTTCGTCATCTTCGGATGACGTCGCTCCAGAGTTGCAAGAGCCTGTTGCGGGGGCAACAGGTATGGTTGGAACAGAGGAGAGAGTTGATTCCCCTCTTTGTCATGATGAGGGTGGGTCGCCTGTAACACTGCCGAGCCCTACCCCAGCCCCAGTCGCGGAGGTTGAGAAGGCTACCGATCAGGAGGTAGCGACAGATCCTGTCCCTGTAGAGGGATTTGGTGAAGAGATTCGTCTGCCGTCCCCGAATCCTGAGGCGGGTCAGGAGACAAGTGTTGATCTTCCCATTCTGCCAGGGGAGGTACTGGCTGCTGATAGGACGTTGGGGGCTGAAGAGGTGGCCACTGACGTCGGTGGTTCTTCCGAGCTTGGGAAGGACAAGGGTGTGGAACCCTCTGTGGCTCCTTCCACTTGGGGTACCATCTCGATGCCTGTCCCGACTTCTTCTGTTCCTTTGGCTTCTCAGGCTGGCATTCCAGCCCCTGTTGATGAAGAGCCTAACGATGTCGAGGTTCTAGTCTCGCAGGTTGAAGTCGGCAGATCTTCCTCCGGTTCGCCAACTACAGCAGCTCCTCCGACTCCTGCTATGACGCCGCAGGTACTGGCGGATGCAGATTAATATGTGAAATTCATCGTTGAGGGGGTATATAAAATGCTGCAGAGGGGTGTATCTGCGGTGATAAACGCCAATGGGAGCTTTGCAACGGCAAGAACTCTGGCGATGCCTTATATCGACCTGATCCGTCTTCACCAAGGCCATGATCACATGGCCGAGATCCTGGAGGCTTCGGTGGTTGAGCTGGACCAGCAGCTCTCGGAATTTTAGCGCATCCAACGAAATGACCTCTCCGTCTTGATAGATGCGGAGAAGGGGAAGCTGATCGCCGAGATTGAGTCTTCCTACCAGGCTACCGTAAGTGTCTGGGAGCGCGAGGTGGCTGAGACTGAAGCTGCAGTGGAGCGGTTGTCTCAGTCTACGCAGGAGACAGTGAAGGTGCGAGCTGCGTTGGACGCTAATATCGCGGATATTGATGCCCAGATCCGCCGCCTTGAGGATCAGCGAGCCCGACTTTTGTTAGATGCCGAACGTGCCCAGGCTGAACACGTAGCATTCAAGGAGGAGGAAGCAACCTTCACCCACCGAGCTCTTGCCCTAGCTCAGCAGCGGCAGCACCTGGATGAGAAGCATGAGAAAGACACCTCTCTTGAGGCCATAGAGGCGATGCATCAAGAAGCTGAACGCCGGATCTTGGCGACTGTGGAGACTCGGGTAGCAGACTTGAGGCGTCGTATTGAAGAGCTTTCGGCCAACCCCGAGGATGTTTAGGGGTCGTAGTCTCTTCTTTTGTGTATTTTGCAACTCTTGTTGGGGATATTGTAATCCTTTACTCCCTTTTTTTTAGAAATAAAGAAGTACACCCTTTTCTGCGATGTGTTCATTTTTGTTTGTCATGAACTTGATGATTTGTGTGGACCTATTATCTTTTGTGCACCTTGGTTTTAGGTACAGATAATAAGTTTGAAAGAAACAACATGTTTGCTCAGAGGTGATGTGGACGTGGCAACTATGGGGTTCAAATGATGGAATCTTCCTACTCAGAGGTATTATGAACGTGGTAGGAATGATCCTGGGGGATACGCGGAACTACTCAGAGGTAATGTGGACGTGGAAGTTCTGCGATCAATAAACGACAACGCAGGGGTTGTCTGTACGGGATGTTTACTCAGAGGTAATATGGACGTGGTAAACATGAAGGATAGCGTAGGCTTACGGAGTGTAAGATTTCGCTTTGTAGGGTGTAGAGGGACAACTCAGAGGTGATATGGACGTGGTTGTCCTTCTGCTGGAGGGTGCTACGGAACAGCTGGGTTCCGGAAGCATTTGATTTTGTTAGAAGGGAATTGTCTGTGAGTCCTGATGATTGGATCCGCAGATCCCCTTATGGAAGTACATGTCTGAAAGATGTCAAGAGTAGTACTTCTTTAGGAACTTGCCGTTGATGGGCATCATGAACAAGTCCCCATTGGGTTTGGCGAGGCGGTAAGCACCGTTTGAGTATACCGTCTCTATGATGAAAGGTCCTTCCCACTTGGGTTCGAACTTTCCTGGTGTCTTGTGAGTTAACACCATCGGCCTCCTGACTGCCAGAACCAGGTCACCAACTTGAAAAGTCCTCTGCTTGACCTTCTTGTTGAAAGCCTGTGCTATACGGGCTTGGTAGAGTTCGATGCGTTGTTGAGCTAGGAGACGCTTTTCATCAAGTGCCTCCAGTTCCCGCAGACGACGATGTTGATTGTCTTCTTCTGTGAGTTGGTTTGTGATCGCTACTCGGAGTGAGGGTATCTGAATCTCAAGAGGCAGTACCGCTTCGCTCCCGTAGACCATGGAGAATGGTGTGTTGCCTGTTGGAGTCCGTACCGTTGTGCGGTAGGCCCAAAGGCATTCGCCGAGCTTCTCGTCCCAGTCGCGTTTGTTAGATGACACGACTTTCTTGAGTAGCCTGACGATAGTCTTGTTAAACGCCTCAGCCAATCCATTTGCTGCCGGATTGTAGGCGGTTGAGGCCACGTTTTGGATACGATTCTTGTCACAGAACCTGCTGAAAATGTGGCTGATGAACTGAGGACCATTGTCATGGATGATCCGCCGGGGTACTCCGAAGCGGTAGATGACATGGTGTTTGATGAAGCTGATCATCCTGGAGCTTTTCACTTCTGCTAGCGAAACTGCTTCTGCCTATTTGGAGAAGTAGTCGGTGATTGCTAGGATGAAGCGGTGTCCTCTCGATGAAGGAGGGGTGATTGGTCCCACAATGTCCATGCCCCAAGCTTCGAAGGGCCAGGAGGTGACTGTAGGATGTAGTGGTTCTGACGGTGTATGTTTGAAGTCTGCGTGAAGCTGGCACGCATGGCATTTCTTAGCATATTCAACAGCGTCAGCGGCCATGGTTGGCCAGTAGTAGCCCATGCGTCGCAGTCGGTCCTGCAAGTTAGGGCCAGGTTGATGGGCCCCGCAGGTTCCATCGTGGGCTTCTCGAAGGGCTTCAGCTGCTTCTTCGTTAGATAAACATCGAAGGAGAAGTCCATCGTAGGAGCGTCGGTACAGCATTTTAGTGGCCGTATCGTAGTAGAATCGAAGAGAGCGTCTCCTGACTGAGACGGCTTCTTTCGGGTCTTCTGGGAGAATTCTGTAGACAGCGAAGTCGATGAACGGGAACCTCCAGTCTCGGACATTAACACCAGTATTTGTCGGTATGGCGTGGGCCATGTGTGAGCATAGGTTGTTTTTAGGACAGACCAAGTCTCTTCCGACGACGGTGACATAGTGTTGAGTCCCGAAGGGCGCTGCCAATGAGGCCGCGAGGCCAGCCAGAGCGTCGGCCTCCAAATTTTGTAGACGGGGTACATGTTCGATGAAGAACCCAGTGAAGGTTGAAATGATGTTCAATGCAACTTCATGGTAAGGGATCAGATCTTCATGACGAACTTCGTATTGCCCTCTGATCTGGTTTACGACGAGTTTGGAATCGCCGTAGGCCTCCAGATGATCCACCCCCAGCTGTTGTGCCAGCTGGAGTCCCATAATGAGCGCATTATACTCGACAACGTTGTTGGAGCAAGGCTTCGAGAGGGAGTAAGCACGCTGGATGACCAGCTGATCGGGGGAGACTAAGACTACCCCCACTCCTGCGATGATTTGGCCTTTGGGGCCTGTTCTTGAAGCGCCATCGAAAAACATCTGCCAGACGGAGTTTTCTTCGGTGACGTTGGATTCTTGGACCTCATCCGGGATGTCTTCATAGAGTCTTGAAGATTCTGGGATAGGGTGTGCAGCTAAAAAGTCGGCGAGGGCCTGACCCTTAACAGCTTTTTGTGGCACAAACACCATGTTATACGGTGTTAGCAGGATTGCCCATGTAGCTAGCCGGGAGTTCAATGATCCTGGCTTCGTCATGAGGACTCTGAGTGGATTGACCCGGAAGATGACATGTATTGTCTGGCCCGAGACATAATGATGAGTCTTCTGGATGGCGAACACCAAAGCCAAGCACTCATTCTCTATGGGGTTGTACCGGTGTTCGGCCCCGATGAGCGTTCGACTGAGGTAGTAGATTGCTTGCTCATAGCCTGTATCGTTATTCTGAGCTAGCAGAGCGCCGAGGGAATGATCCATGGCACGGACATAAAGGAGAAATGGTTTACCGGCGATGGGTGCCACCAGGACTGGTGGGCTCGTCAAGTAGGCTTTGATGTCGTCGAAAGCTTTTTAGCATTCCTCTGTCCAGACGTAAGAGACTCCCTTCCTCATGAGCTGAGTAAAGGGTTGACATTTGCCGAAAAGATTTGCTATGAACCTCCGAATGTATGCCAGACGTCCCTGTAGGCCTCGAAGTTCTTGAAGGTTCTTCGGAGGGTCCATGTTGAGGATGGCTTTAGTCTTCTCGGGATCAACATGAATGCCTTTTGCCGTGATAACGAAGCCCAAGAACTTTCTGCTGGAAACCCCTAGGAAGGATTTAGCGGGGTTCATCTTGAGTTGGTGCGCCCACATGAGATCGAAGACTGTTTTGAGGTCTTGCAGGTGATCTCTTTTAAGACGGCTCTTGACTGCAATGTCGTCAACATAGCATTCGACTGTCTTGCGAAGGTGTTGACGGAAAATGGTGCTCATAGCTCATTGGTATGTCGCACCGGCGTTCTTCAAGCCGAAGGGCATCACTGTGTAGCAGAAAACACCCTTCGGAGTCCTGAATGACGTGTGTTTTGTGTCATCGGGGAACATCTTGATTTGATTGTAGCCTGAATATCCGTCCATGAAAGACATGCGTTCAAAGCCACATGTGTTGTCGATCATCACATCGGTGATTGGAAGCGGAAATTCGTCCTTCGGACAAGCCGAGTTGAGATCCCTGAAGTCGATACAGACTCGTATCTTCCCATTCTTCTTGGTGACGGGGACGACGTTGGCTACCCAATCTGGGTGTTGTTCCTCACGGATGAAGCCGCTAGTCAAGAGTTTATCCACCTCCTGATCGATGGCGTTCATGATGTCCGGACGGAAGCGTCGCTGTTGTTGTTTAACAAGCTTGGCATCATGTAAGATGTTCAGCCTATGCATCACGATCTGGGGATCGAGTCCCGGCATGTCTTCATAGCTCCAGGCGAAGACATCGATATACTCTTTAGCAAGCTGGATCAAAGACTCTCGGTCTTCTCCCTCTAGGCTTTTGCTGATGAAGATGGGTTTGGAAGAAGCTCCGTCCCCAAGGTCGATCTGCTCGACTTCGTCTTCAGTGGGAGGTTCACGTAATTCAAAACGAGACTCCCATTGTTCCCCTAGGCGTTGAGCCCAGGGTTCTTCTTCTAAGGGTTCCGGCGTTTGGCCTTCGCCTTCATCTTCTTGAGGTTGTGCTGATGTCATGTTAGCTGACAGCACTTTCCTGAAGACTGGTCCGATGCTGGTATCGGAATCCCACGTCGATGCTTCGGAGGAGTGAGAATGTTCTACTTCCTCTGCGTCCGAACTCTCTGAAGTTGATGGCGGCGTGACATAGCCTACCCCCCGTCGAGTCCGATTGTAGTAGTCCTGCGGCTTTCCTTTAGGTGTTGGAAGCCGGAGAGGGAGACGTCGACCCTTGCCGTAGTTCAGGCCTTTGTTGCTTTTTAGGTCGTAGCCCATCTTTGGATGATGTGCTTTGCCGTATCCGTGTACCGATAGACTTGTATTCTGCCGGTATCTGGTTCAGGCTCTAGTGGCGGGAGGTCTTGATGACGCTCGACTTTGCCAAAGATGATGGATTCTTCGTCTCGACTTCGTGGAGGGACTATGTAACAGACTCCTTGAGACGGGACTACTCGATTTACATGATAGACGGTCGTTATTTGTGTTTGCAATGACCGTAGAGCGTTATCTAATGTATACATGGCATCCCAATATGGAAGACAGGAATAATTAAAAGACACTCTATTATTGATGAAATACGAGATTTTATCCCGTGGGATTACATTGTCTAGGGAGGGTGCGTCTACATCAGCAGAGATGTATTCGCCTAGTTCCTCATCTGTAAGTACTGGGATTGGATCAGGAGAATCCACCACATCTTTGATTTTGGGGTCCGAGAGGGTTATGTGAGCCTTCTCGAGTATCTTGGATGACTGCGGCGGCTTGCCCTTGAGACGCACCTTCAGAGGTGCCTCAACTGTGTCTCCGGTGATCGGTGCCTTCCCCTGTAATTTTGCAACAAGGGGAGCCGATCATGTTTGAGGCGGCTTTCCCTTGAGGCGTATCTTCAGGGGAGCTTCAGGAGCAGCTGGTGCTTTCCCGAGTAGCTTAATGCTCATGGAAGGCAACTTCTGAAGTGGTTTGCCTTTGAGTCGGATCTTCAAAGGGGCATCGGGAGTGACCTCAGGCTCCATGTCCGGCTCTGCTGCTGTTTTTGCCTCGTCATCAGCATCATTGGCTTCTTCCTCGTCAGGTGACTTGTACAAGTCGAAGTCGGTGAAGTAGGCTTCAATCCCTTTGAAAGGGTCGATGTCTGCGAACTCCGTCCGGATGACGCCATTGGTGGATACGTACTTCATGGATTGGTGGAGCGTGGATGGCACCACCATGTACTCATGGAGCCACGGTCGACCGAGCAGGATGTTGTAATTGACCTCGGCATCCACAACGTAGCAGGTCACCTCGGTTCTGAGATTACCGATATGACACTTCAGCCGAATTTTGCCCAGTGGCTCGCTTTACTAGCGTTGAAGCCACTGATTGTTGTGTTGGAGGGCGCCAACCGGTACATCGGGATCCCCAGTGTTGAGAGTAGCACCTTCGGAATGATGCTGAGGGAAGACCCCGGATCGATCTGAATCCGACTCACCTTAACTGAACCGACATACCCTGTGTAGTACAGTGGCCGGTTATGTCGGTGGTGCTTGAGCAGCATGTCTTGTTGGGTGAAAATTATGTTCGGGATAACTTCATCCGCACAATGACAGTGCGCACAGGTAGTTGGAAGATCTTCAGGCTGCTTGACCTGACTGAGGAAGGATTCAGCATCCTTCAGAGCTTCACAGAGAGTTTCTCGGGAGTCTTTGGAAAGACGCAGGAGCTCGAACAAGGATAGGCGGGAAGGAGTACTGGCCAGTTGTGCCAGTATGTCGAAGTTGTGGGGCTTGGCTAGCCCCGAAGCATTTTCCTTTCGTAGAGGTCTGTCGAAACGAGCCTCCACATGCTTCTGCTTATTGGCTGCTGAGGGCTTAGATGGACCCTCCTCCTGGGCAGCAGGGATGGTGCCAGGGGGCACCACCTCGACGGCAGCTTCGTCGGGTTGGACGTTCAGTTGTGAACGCGTCTGCACAGAAAGTGCCTCTTCCGTTGAAGAAGAGACCGTGCGGCAAGACTTGATCTTCCTGCCTTTGGATTTGGAGGTAGGGCGTACCTCCGGTTGAGTCACCTCGGAGACGAGGTCGGGGTGAACCCATAGGACCTCCCCTCGAGATGTGGTGAGTGGGATGAGTCCACTCACGTTGTCACGGGTAGATGGTAAGTTAACCACCTCCATTGTCGCCTTAGGAATGGGCACGACGCCATCTTGTGTGGTAGTTGGCGGCAAGGTGCCGAACTGGAGTGATACCACGTTGGCGGACACCGTCTTCTCCTCGTAGTCGACGGAGATTACATCCGCATTGATCATGCGCTAGATGTAATTCTTGAGGACATAGCAGTCCTTGGTTGGGTGTCCGACAAACCGATGGTAGTGACAGTACCTCGGGTTGTCCACTTTCCCAACCTCGTCGGGACGCTTCGGGTCCGAAAGCTTGATCTTATCACCCTGCTTCAGTATCTCAAAGAGTTGTAAAGTGTCTTCGTCATTGAACGAATAAACCTCCTTTGGCCTTGGCGCGAGTGGAGGCTTCTGAGTAGGTGCTGACGCACCTTTTGAGACATTGACAGTCAATGCCTGTTTCCCCTTTGTCTCTCGTCCGGGATTGTTGGCTGCAGACCGCTTCTCCTTATCTTTGAAGGCAGGGAAACTGACACCCAGAAGACGAGCATTGGCCGCCTTCTTCTCTGCGGCTTCTGCTTCAATGATCAAGGAACTCCAGTCGGGAGGAGGAGTGGAGTTCAGCCAGAGCTTAACTGCAGGCAGCATGTTCATGCTGCAGGAGGAGAGAAGCGCATGTTCTGGCATGCCCGGAGGTAGTCTGAAACAAGCCTGTCGGAAGCGTTCGATGAACACTCGAACCGTTTCCTTCTCCTTCTGGCGTATTTCTATAAGGGACGCCATTGTCATGTCCTTTCCGCCGTCGTAGAAACGGTCGAGAAAGAGGCGCGTCAGGTCGTCGAAGGACGATATAGAATTATCGGGGAGGCTGCAGTACCAGTCGTACGCCACTCCCTTCAATGCTTCGACGAATATGCTAGTGAGGAGCGCGTCCTCCTTCGGAAGATGCCCCGTCTGAGACTGGAAGTACGTCAGGTAGCGACGCGGAGAGTCCTTCCCGTCGTACGGCGTCAGTGTTTGTAGTTTATACTTTGGAGGATAAACTACCTTGTTCTACTCGAGGGGATAAGGTTGGGGGATGCCCATCTTCTGGCACTCCTCTTGCCTCGTCTTGGACTCAAAGCGTTCCCGCAAGTCCCTAATCATCTCGACCACATCTTCTGTGGAGCTGGGAGTCGGGGAA
Source organism: Iris pallida (assembly GCA_029216955.1). Classification (NCBI taxonomy): domain Eukaryota; kingdom Viridiplantae; phylum Streptophyta; class Magnoliopsida; order Asparagales; family Iridaceae; genus Iris; species Iris pallida. Next base: position 31,630 of record JANAVB010015977.1, read on the forward strand.
GGTGGTACCACCGGGAGTTGAGCGTTTGAGGGCTCCGACGTCCGAGGTGCCTCGCGACGATCCGTGTTCGAGGATACCCGTTGAAGGGGTATACTCGATTCTCTATTGGCCCCAGGATCAGGACCGGTAGAAGGTGTTCTGGCCAAGGCTGACCGTATCTCAAACACTGCTTGAGTCAGAGTTTGCATGGAGGCAGAGAGGGTTTTGAGTCCTCCCTCCAAGGTATCTATGCGCTGGACGAGGTCTGTTGGCGGCGCATCAGACTCGATATCAGCCCCAGTCACGTTTACTGTCATGACGTGACCGGGAGTGGATGGATGGGTCGAGGCTTCACTCTCGGCCTCGCTCTCTTGTAGGAGAGTTGCCTCTCCTGGCTCATCTTGGCCACCCCCAGCCATGTTCTGGAGATCATTCCCGACGGGCGCATCTGCAAGGGCCTGATTACCCTCGGCTTCGTCTTGAATGGCCCCTTCGTCTCCGGAATCCAGGTCCGCAGATGTTAGACTACCCCCAGCTATGTTCTGGGGGATATTCTCGTTTTGAGGGTCTTCTGGGAGGCTGACTTCGCCTCGAGGATGAAGATGCGCCTCAGCTGTGCTTTGGACACCTTCGTCTTCGGAAGAAGGCTCGATAAGGGTCTGACTACCCCCAGCCTCCTCCAAGATCTTCTTCCTCCTTCGAGTGCCTTCGAACACTCCGGAGGACGAGACAGCTGTCTTGGTTTTCCTCGGCTGGCTTTTGGAGGACGAGCCAGTTGTCTTTCGGACCGACGAGGAGTTGGAGATCACGTTGCATGAGGCAACCCTTGATTCTTCTTCTGTTGACCCCTTCTTCCCGAGGCGACGTCGGAGGGGTGTCGATGATTGCAGCCGCTGAAACACCGACTACCTTGGTGGGACTACCGTTTTACAACAGCAGTTGATGGTGACGACAGCACAAGTGTTCCCTGTAAGGGGCGCATCGTGCTTGTCAGTTGACTCTCCTGATCGGCGCTTGTGAGTGATCACATTACGCAGATCGTTAGAGGAGAGTGCCGCCTTCATACCCCCTTCAGGCGCATGGCAAGGCCAAGCGCCGGGGTAATCGGGTGAGTATTGCGCCCCCTGATCTAATACCAAACAGGCATCCCGATCAGTAGTGGGGGAACCACAACATCTGAAGTGACTTGAACGGACCTCAGACGCACAACCAGAGGAGGCGCGGGAGTTCAAGACCACTGAATTTGCCTCGCTCAACTTGGTTGTGCACGCAATAGATGCGCCCAAGCGAGACGAGGACTTTGAAGGTCGACTCATTTTTGGCACAGAAGCACCTGAGTCGACCTTGTACAACTTACCATCAGCGGTGCGCATGATTGTGAGCGTATGCTTCTGACTTGCTGCTGGCATAGCACGTTTGTGGCGCATGGCCCGTGCTGCCTTGGACTTCTTCGTACCAGGCTGCTGGGGCACGTAGTACTCAGAATCCAAATTCTCCTCGCCACTATAGCGAGTGAGTCTGTCAACGACAGAGACTTTTAGGGGCGCATCAGAGGTGATGCACGGGGCATTGGCTGTGCCCCTGCTCCGTCGACGTATCTTCCTCGCCTGAGAGGGAGATGGCTGGGGAACGTGGTTAGCTGCACGTTTCCCCGAGAGATGCGCTGCACCAGCGGGCGCATCTTGGTTGCTGAGGACGTCAGCATGAAGGGAAGGCTGGATTGGCGTATCCCCTTCGGTGGTAGTGCCCGAGGCATCGACCTTGCGCACCCAGACTCGGCGGGTCTTCTTCGGCTTCGGCAGCCGCTTCGAATGACTCGCACTGCCTTCAGAGATGAACTCCTCATACGCCTGTTGATTGAGGCGTACGACCAACGTCTTGTGGGAGGAGCCCACCTTCACGTCGTCGGATTGTGACACAGCTTTCTCGGTGGAGGAGAAAGAGGTCCCCAGCAGAGTCGCCAGCTTGTTTTCCATTAAAATCTTTTGATGTAATTTCAATACAAACAGAACAGTGTTACAATGTAGGACTTAGACGTAGTCCTAGGAGTACACTTTTGTTTATCTGGGTCCCTTGTGTCGATGGAGCGAGTGGTAATACGTTGACTCCGTTGACGATCTGACGACGGTTATCGGTTCTCTGAAGGTCTGAGTTGCTCTGGGTGGTGGAGCTCGCGAAGAGGAAGAAGACGTTGAGTATCCGTATCTGCCTCGGTGGTTGTGCGATGTCTCCGTCTGTCTATGTATGTTCGTGTGTGGAAGAAAGAAATGATCCCTTTATTTATAGTCTGCAGGCTGGCTGCTCATGTGCGCATATGTAGGATGCGCCTGGACGCGGGGACGCTACGTGGTGATTGCTGATGGAGGCGCATGGTCGATGCGCCTTGATTGAGGAATTAAATTCTTCATGCTACTGTTGTGGGCTGGCACGTAGCAGGGGAGAGGATCTTTCTGTTGCTGAGATCTTGGGTGAATCGAGTCAAAGGACACGTGTCGTAGGCCCATGGCTCAGAGATCTCGGATTTGACGGGGAATGATCTGGTAGGATGCGCTTGGGATTGGGCGCATGAGGAGACTTTGGCTCGTAACCTTTAAGAGTCACGAACCATTCGGGACGCATGGCTTTTGAGGCGCATGCGAGGCTTCAGTAGTGACTTTACTTTTGTCTTTAGGGATCAAAGAAAAGTCTGAGGCGCATGGCTTTTGAGGCATATGCAGAGCTTTGGGCGCATGGCTGCGGAGGCGCATGCGAGATGGTTGGGCGGCCACGTGGTTGTAACCGTCGGAGGGAAGTAATGATGATGCTGACGTCGGCGACGCTTCATCTTCTGAAAAAGCTGCCAACTGTTCAGTCCTCGAGAGACGTGCTGCCAACTCTTTCAGACTTCAGCATTTAATGTTTTTGACAGGTGATGGTCGGTTGAGTGGGCGTATCGATCGGTGTTCTACTAGGCGCATGGGGACGCATGGGGCGCATCCTTGTATGGCGCTTGGTGCTGATGGGCGCATCTGTATGATGCGCAGTCTGACCGGCACATCCGTTTGCATGACGCATCGACTGTCGAGTTCTTCAGGGCATTTATGGCTCTCCGGCTTAGCTGAGTTCTAAGGGGCAAATTCATCATCATAAATACAAGTTTATTGCACTGACTTCGGAAAGGTTGCCACTTGGCGCATGGGTTTGATTTGCCCTGGCCTATGAATAGCAACAGTTTGAGAGAGTTTTGTTGTCTCTCCCTTGACTTCTCGACGAAGATGGATTCGACTGATCGTCCTCCTTGGCAAGACGTTGTACTGTGGATGATGGTTCTCCTTGTTCGAAGAAGCTTTGACGGTGAACTCCTTCAGAAGACTGAGAGTAATACGCCGGGCTGAGACGACACGGCTAGCTGAGACATTTGAGTGATGAGCCTAGTTGAGAGTAGGATGTTATAAAGTCTTCAATTGGTATCATGTTTCTGAGACGAGGTCGGACAGGCACAACATGTTGCAACAGCTGGAATGCAAACTGCCTTGGTGGTGGAGCCACTGTCTTGCAACTACAGCAGTTGATGGCGACCGTAGCACAAGTGTGCCATGTAAGGGGCGCATTATGCTTGTCGTTCGGCTCTCCTGATCGGCGTTTGTGAATGATCACATTACGCAAATCATTGGCGGAGAGTGCCACCTTTACACCCCCATCAGGCGCATGGCAAGGCCAAGCGCCGGGGTGGTCAAGTGAAAGTGCCACCTTTACACCCCCATCAGGCGCATGGTAAGGCCAAGCGCCGGGGTGGTCAAGTGAGTGCTGCGCCCCTTGATCCAACACCAAATAGGCGCTCAGATCAGTAGTAGGGGTACAACACTTAAAGTGACTTGAACGAACCTCGGACGCACAACCAGTGGAGGCACGGGAGTTCAAGACCACAGGGTTTGCCTTGCTCGACTTGGTTGCGAACGCAGTAGATGCGCCCAAGTGAGACAAGGACTTTGAAGGTCGGCTCGTTTCTGGCGCAGAAGCACCCGAGTCGACCTTATACAGCTTACCATCCGCAGCGCGCATGATTGTGAGCGCATGCTTCTGGTTTACCGTTGGCATAGCACGTTTGAGGCGCATGGCCCGTGCCGCCTTGGACTTCTTCGTACCAGCCCATGGGGCGCATAGTACTCAGAGTCCAAATTATCCTTGCCATGACAGTGAGTGAAGAACTTGCAGCCAACCCAGAAGAATACTGCAACTTTTTGTTGCTCGAACGGGCTCCCTGGAACGGGCTCCATTTTCTTTATTTATTTTTGGTGCCCCTTTCAAAGGAGGTAAGAGGGCTCTATATATAGAGTGGAATGAGACCTCTCTTCTTCTCCTTTCCGATGTGGGATTAAAAGCAAGATCCCTTCTTTTTCATGCTTCTACAAGACCCCCTTCAAAGTTTTTTAAAACTTTTGGACAAGTTTTGAAATACTTTGAACAAGAAGCATGAACAGTAGAGCTGTTTAGGTATTACAATCCTATCAGAGGTAGTATGGACGTGATAGGTTTGGGTACTTCCACTAGGGAATTTATGTGGACTTATCATCCTTGGCGCACCTTGGTTTTAGGTACAGATAATAAGTTGAGAGAGAGAGAGAGAGAGAGAATCAACAAATTTACTCAGAGGTAGTATGGACATGGTAAATATGGGATTGATGGTAGAGTTTTCCTACTCAGAGGTGATATGGACGTGGTAGGAATAACTCTGGAGGGAGATACGCGGAACTACTCAGAGGTAATATGGACATGGAAGTTCTGCTGGGGATGTAATTCTTTACTTTTGAATAAAGAATACAGAGTTTTTGGTGGTGCGTTCATTTTTGCTGTCATGAACTTGATGATTTGTGTAGACCTATTATCTTTTACGTACCTTGGTTTTTAGGTACAGATAATAAGTTCGAGAGAACCGACATGTTTGCTCAGAGGTGATGTGGACGTGGCAAATATGGGATTCCAATGATAGAATCTTCCTACTCAGAGGTGTTATGGACGTGGTAGGAACGACTCTGGGGGATACGCGGAACTACTCAGAGGTAATGTGGACGTAGAAGTTCTGCGATCAATGTACGGCAACACAGGGGTTGTCTGTATGGGATGTTTACTCAGAGGTAATGTGGACGTGGTAAACATGGTGGGGTAGCGTAGTCTTATGGAGTGTAAGATCCTGCTTTGTAGGGGCAACTCAGAGGTAATGTGGACGTGGTTGTCCTTCTACTGGAGGATGCCACGGAACAGCTGGGTTCCGAAAGCATATGATTTTGTGGAAGGAAATTGTATGTGAGCCCTGATGATTGGGTCCACTGATCCTTTGTGGAAGTACATGTCTGAAAGATGTCAAGAGTAGTACTTCTTTAGGAACTTGCCGTTGATGGGCATCATGAACAAGTTTCTATTGGGTTTAGCGAGGCGGTAAGCATCGTTTGAGTATACCGTCTCTATGATGAAAGGTTCTTCCCACTTGGGCTCGAACTTTCCTGGTGTTTTGTGAGTCAACACCATCGGCCTCCTGACTGCCAGAACCAGGTCGCCTACTTGGAAAGTCCTTTGCTTGACCTTCTTGTTGAAAGCATGTGATATACGGGCTTGGTAGAGTTCAATGCGTTGTTGAGCTAGGAGACGCTTTTCGTCAAGTGCCTCCAGTTCTCGCAGACGACGACGTTGATTGTCCTCTTCTGTGAGTTGGTTTGTGATTGCTACGTGGAGTGAGGGTATCTAGATCTCGAGAGGTAGTACCGCTTCGCTCTCGTAGACCATGGAGAATGGTGTGTTTCCTGTCGGGGTCTGTATCGTTGTGCGGTAGGCCCAAAGGCATTCGCCGAGCTTTTCGTCCCAGTCGCGTTTATTGGATGAGACGACTTTTTTGAGTAGCCTGACGATAGTCTTGTTGAACGCCTCGGCTAATCCGTTTGCTGCCGGATTGTAGGCGGTTGAGGCCACGTTTTGAATGCGATTCTTGTCACAGAATCTGCTGAAAACATGGCTGATGAACTGAGGACCGTTATCGTGGATAATCCTCCGGGGTACCCCGAAACGGTAGATGACATGGTGCTTGATGAAGCTGATCACCCTAAAGCTCTTCACTTCCGCCAGTGGAACTGCTTCTGCCCATTTGGAGAAGTAGTCGATGATGGCTAGGATGAAGCAGTGTCCCCTCGATGAAGGAGGGGTAATCGGTCCTACAATGTCCATGCCCCAAGCTTCAAAGGGCCAAGAGGCGACTGTAGGATGTAGTGGTTCTGACGGAGTATGGATGAAGTCTGCGTGAAGCTGGCACACATGGCACTTTTTAGCATAGTCGACAGCGTCATCGGCCATGGTTGGCCAGTAGTAGCCCATGCGTCGCAGTCGATCCTGCAACTTAGGGCCAGGTTGATGGGCTCCGCAGGTTCCATCGTGAGCTTCTCGAAGGGCTTCGGCTGCTTCTTCGTTGGACAGACATCGCATGAGAAGTCCATCGTAGGAGCGTCGGTACAGTATTTTAGTAGCTGTATCGTAGTAGAATCGAAGGGAGCGCCTCCTGACTGAGATGGCTTCTTTCGGGTCTTCTGGGAGAATTCCGTAGACAGCGAAGTCGATGAACGGGAACCTCCAGTCTCGAACATTAACACCAACACTTGTTGACATGGCATGGGCCACTCGTGAGCACAGGTTGTTTTTAGGACAGACCAAGTCTCGACCAACTACCGTGACGTAGTGTTGAGTCCCGAGGGGTGCTGCTAATGAGGCTGCGAGGCCAGCCAGAGCGTCAGCCTCCAGATTTTGTAAACGAGGTACATGTTCGATGAAGAACTTGGTGAAGGTTGAAATGATGTTCAACGCAACTTCATGGTAAGGGATCAGATCTTCATGGCAAACTTCGTATTGCCCTCTGATCTGGTTTACGATGAGTTTTGAGTCGCCGTAGGCTTCCAGATGATTCACTCCCAGTTGTTGTGCCAGCTGGAGTCCCATGATGAGCGCATTGTACTCGGCAACATTATTGGAGCACGGCTTCGAAAGGGAGTAAGCACGCTGGATGACCAGTTGATCGGGGGAGACTAATACTATCCCCACTCCTGCGATAATTTGGCCTTTGGTGCCTGTTCTTGGGTAATTAGCAGTAGGGCCCCCATAGTTTAGGAATTTACATAATAGGTTTTTCTAGGGCTAAATGCAAATTAGGATTTACATTCCTTGATTAAAACAATTAATAATTTTACAAACTAATATACTAACAATTTTAATAATTGCAAAACACTATTAAAACAATTCAGAAAATTATAAAATGCTATTAAAACATTTAAATAAATTGCAAAATGATATTTAAACAATCTAATTAATTACAAAAATTAATAAAAACATTTTAGAAAATTACAAAATGATATTTTTTTGTATTTTAAAACTCATTTAAAATTCATTTAAAAATTCTAGAAAATTCCTAAAATCATATTAAATTATTTTAAAACCAATAATGACATTTAATAATTAATTAACACTAGTTTAAAAAATTTTGAAAATCAGGGGCTTACAAGTCTTCCCTCCTTGAAAAATTTCGTCCTCGAAATTCACAAGGATTGAAGACCCGACAATTATCTAACATAGCAAGCAATGCAACAAATGACTAAGACTACGGTCAAAACTAACCTCCTGAAACCTGTTCCGGCTCTGGCTCAAGGACTAGGCTATAAGTCTTCCCCTGGGGTCCCTTGGCTACTGGGCAGTCCCGAATCTGATGGATGGCAGACCCACAAGCTAAACACTGACCCAACCTCTTCCTACAGACGAGAAAGTCATGGCCTTGCCTCTTGCAGTATACACAAAAATCTCCCTTCTGCTGCTGATGTCGGGGTCCCGGGGCTCTAACTAGCTGGGTCGGGTGATGTGGTGTAGGGGGACGGTAAGTCTGCTGGGGTGGCGTCGGTGCTCTCTGCTGGAAAGCCTGACGCTTGGACGGTCCCTTATGGTGTACAGAAGCCGGCCTCTTGCTAGACAGAAGACGCTCCTCAATGCTCCGGGCCAACTCTAGGCTCTGGTAGAGTAGGGTAGTCTGCTCCTGATGGGTTGTTAGGAACCCCTGGATCAGTGTGAGCAGCTGGGTCCCGTCGAGTGTGACGGAAGCCTGGGTGGGTATAGTGATAGGGGGTGGTGGAAGTATCGGGTCCTGCTGGGACTGGGATGTGGAAGGTGGTATCTGGGTCTGTGGATCTGTGGAGTGGGAGAATGTGGTAGGTGGAGGTGTATCAGTCAACTGGTCAGCTGACTGGATATGGAGGGCCCCATTCTCGGGGGTAACATACTGGGACGAACGAGTAAGCACCATCTAAAATAAAGGTAACGAGGACGTATAAGGGTTTGTTTAAAGTAAGTAATCATATGCAAGGAAATCTAATTATAATAGCAAACATGTGACATATTTTTTATGTTGCAATCCTAGCATTCCTCTAGGTGTTCTAAGCGTCTTTCCTAATGTTGTCTAATTACCTTAAGTTCCTAATTGCAGGCATGCTTGGTACAATAATGTAACCAAACAGTTTAGTCAGGACCTTGCATGGGCCGCCAAAAAAATATGTCACGACCCGTTACCCAAATTGTTGGGCCGGGCCGAGCCATGTCCAGCCTACGCTTAAGATAAAGCGCAGTAAGCTGTTCTAGAGATAACAAGATAAGACTAAATGTGCTAACAGTTCTATAAGTGAAGAAGAATCATAAATGCTCCAAACACAAACGTCGTCGTATAAAGTAAAATATCCAAGTACAAGTAAACTGAAATGTAAAACTGGATACATGTCCAGTTACAAAATGATGTAGTCTAATACATGACTATACTAAGTATCCCAAGTGACTACGCAAACTAGGCGAGTCTCTCCGCAGGAACATCCTCGCATGGCAAAACCGGGTCCTCGGCAGTGACTCCATAATACGAATCACAGAGCAACTCTTCCTCAGTAAGTATACCTACAACGTTATCCTGTCAGGACGGGAGCAAGTACAACCTCTACAACTAAAGTACTGAACATATAATGAAAGAGATGTACAACAAGGATCATGGTGTGATAAGTCTATAAAACAGAAAATACTGGAAACATGTCATCATGGTACAACTGGGATCACAGTATCATAGTAACATAGGGAACATGGCATCTATCTCATGTCGTATCACAATCATGTCATCATAATCTATCATGGCAAGGATACATATGTCATAGAGACAGATGTATATATAATGTTTAAAACTGTAGCAGGTACGTGATCGGTCAAATAGATATACAATGTGCTGTGGCACATAATAAAATGTACTTCCGTACAAGTGATAGGGCGAATAGATGTACATACGCACAAATCTGCCTTGGTATAAAGCCTACGGCAAGGTATGCATATAAAATGCGACCAAGCTCGCTACTATAGGGGGGGTCGTGATCACGTACAATACTATCAGTTTCCCCATAACCCATATTCTAATCATGTGAGAGATACAGCAAGACTGTTCTAAGCATGGTAGTAATGGAAAGTACAACATGTGACATTTTAACTTGCTACCCCAAGGATCGGCATTTAACATGGTTAATACATGTTCTAGCATTAAAAGACAGTAAATGAGTTTGTAGATGTACTTGCCTCTAGCAAAACAAGCTGCGATAAAAGTGCTATGGATGTCCGGTAACTCGTCACTGTAGAAATACATACATAAACTTAGCTTTTACACTAAGCTAAAACACTAGGACACTAATTGGTGCGACACGACTTGTGACTGGGCACCTAGCCAAAATGATGACTTGGCATAGGAGACCAATGTGGGGTGACACACTATGTTAACTAACTTTCTAGGGTCTTTACACTAGTGAGGGATGGGGTTCAGCACGTCTAAAACTCCAAATAACACAAAAGCTACAAGTCGTAATTAATCAATAAATAAATCAAAAGATCATTGTGTTCTAACAATTTTTAGAGATAGGCAAAAAGCCTAGTTTTGCATAAAACAAAGTACCAAAACGATCCTTGCTAACCATAGAAATTTATTATAATTTTTCTTGAATTTATTAACCAGTACAAATATTTTATAAAAAACAGTTTTCCTAAGTATACAGAAAATGAGTTTTGATTTCATATGCCAAACTAGTGGCAAAATAGTAAATTAAATACTACAAAAATTATACTAAATTAGCTAACTTAACATAGTATCTAAAAACTATTTTTCCATAATTTTAGCAATACTTTAAGTATTTTTAGAAAATCAAAAACAGCAATGCACACAATAATTAATTATCTGCGTATTTTGTCCATGTATATAATTTGAACCAAAGTTCAAATACAGGACCCAAGGCCATGAATCAAGTCCAATATGACTTGTACAGGTCTTGAATGTGTGAAAACACATTTGAGCCCAAATATCCATGCTAGGCTTGGACACCAAATGGTTGCAGTAATTTAAATATACTAAAAATACAATTTGGTAATAGTACAAAAATAATATTAATATTTAAATAAAGTTCAAAATAAATATATACATACGTATGTTGAAAGTACATATATCTATGTATAGGGAAAATACTTAATTGTAAAGTATCTATATATATATACAAATATATATATATATATACAAGAAAATTCTTATTTATAAAGTGTATATATATATATATAATATATATATACACATAAAAATATATACATATATACAAACATATATACATAAAATTTACTAACTATAAAGTATATATACATATATATAAAATACTGTTAAAAACAGTATACATATATATATACATACATTAATACATATATACATATACATATATACATATATATACATACATTAATACATATATACATATACATATAAAAAAAAATATATATATATATACATATACATATATATATAAATATATATACAAAACAAAAGGAAAAAAGAAAAGAAAAAAAAACAGAAAAAAGAACAGAAAGGGGGGCTCGAACTCGAGCCAACAGAGCCGGGGGGGGTGTTTAATCTGGTCGGGCTGGCCAGGGGGTCAGCCCGAGCTCAGTGTTAGGGTTAGAGGTTAGGTTTGTTTTATTTAGTTTAGAATGGTTTATATATAAAAAAAAATAATAATCCTGTGTCCTAACAGTTAGGGACACAGGAGTCCATGTGTCGGGTTGATTTACGACACGTACGACACGTATTTGCCGTGTCCACACTCACCAATAGAGTCTTCGGGTGCTGGCGTGTCATATACGTGAAATCGAGACACAGTAGGACACAGGAGTCAAAGAGACACGTACGTGTCCAAGTCGAGCGTGCTTTCGAGGCGGCGACTGGGCGGAGGAGACGTCGTGGCGGTGGCGCGTGGGTGGCGCTGGGTTCGTCTCAGCGCGGCGAACCTATCGGTGGTGGTTGCGGGCGGTGGTGCTCGGCGTAGGGGCGGCGCCGGGGGTCTCGTCGGAGTTAGGGTTTAGGTGTAGGGAAGTGGGGAAGAAGGGGGTCGTCGGTGGCTGTGGGGAAGTTTAGGGTTAGGGTTTAGGTCGAGGGAGGAGTGGGGGATTTTATAGAGGGTTTTTGTGGCGGTCGGGCAGCCGGAAAAGGCGGAGGGGGCAGCGTCAGTCGGTCGGGGCAGTCGTCGGGGGTGGGTGAGAGGTGGAGGAGAGAGAGAGTGACGTGGGGGGGTTTGGGTAATTAGCAGTAGGGCCCCCATAGTTTAGGAATTTACATAATAGGTTTTCCTAGGGCTAAATGCAAATTAGGATTTGCATTCCTTAATTAAAACAATTAATAATTTTACAAACTAATATACTAACAATTTTAATAATTGCAAAACACTATTAAAACAATTCAGAAAATTATAAAATGCTATTAAAACATTTAAATAAATTGCAAAATGATATTTAAACAATCTAATTAATTACAAAAATCAATAAAAACATTTTAGAAAATTACAAAATGATATTTTTTTGTATTTTAAAACTCATTTAAAATTCATTTAAGAATTCTAGAAAATTCCTAAAATCATATTAAATTATTTTAAAACCAATAATGACTTTTAATAATTAATTAACACTAGTTTAAAAAATTTTGAAAATCAGGGGCATACAAGTCTTCCCTCCTTGAAAAATTTCGTCCTCGAAATTCACAAGGATTGAAGACCCGACAATATTCTAACATAGCAAGCAATGCAACAAATGACTAAGACTACGGTCAAAACTAACCTCCTGAAACCTGTTCCGGCTCTGGCTCAAGGACTAGGCTATAAGTCTTCCCCTGGGGTCCCTTGGCTACTGGGCTGTCCCGAATCTGATGGATGGCAGACCCACAAGCTAAACACTGACCCAACCTCTTCCTACAGACGAGAAAGTCATGGCCTTGCCTCTTGCAGTATACACAAAAAGCTCCCTTCTGCTGCTGATGTCGGGGTCCCGGGGCTCTAACTAGCTGGGTCGGGTGATGTGGTGTAGGGGGACGGTAAGTCTGCTGGGGTGGCGTCGGTGCTCTCTGCTGGAAAGCCTGACGCTTGGACGGTCCCTTATGGTGTACAGAAGCCGGCCTCTTGCTAGACAGAAGACGCTCATCAATGCTCCGGGCCAACTCTAGGCTCTGGTAGAGTAGGGTAGTCTGCTCCTGATGGGTTGTTAGGAACCCCTGGATCAGTGTGAGCAGCTGGGTCCCGTCGAGTGTGACGGAAGCCTGGGTGGGTATAGTGATAGGGGGTGGTGGAAGTATCGGGTCCTGCTGGGACTGGGATGTGGAAGGTGGTATCTGGGTCTGTGGATCTGTGGAGTGGGGGAATGTGGTAGGTGGAGGTGTATCAGTCAACTGGTCAGCTGACTGGATATGGAGGGCCCCATTCTCGGGGGTAACATACTGGGACGAACGACTAAGCACCATCTAAAATAAAGGTAACGAGGACGTATAAGGGTTTGTTTAAAGTAAGTAATCATATGCAAGGAAATCTAATTATAATAGCAAACATGTGACATATTTCTTATGTTGCAATCCTAGCATTCCTCTAGGTGTTCTAAGCGTCTTTCCTAATGTTGTCTAATTACCTTAAGTTCCTAATTGCAGGCATGCTTGGTACAATAACGTAACCAAACAGTTTAGTCAGGACCTTGCATGGGCCGCCAAAAAAACATGTCATGACCCGTTACCCAAATTGTTGGGCCGGGCCGAGCCATGTCCAGCCTACGCTTAAGATAAAGCGCAGTAAGCTGTTCTAGAGATAACAAGATAAGACTAAATGTGCTAACAGTTCTATAAGTGAAGAAGAATCATAAATGCTCCAAACACAAAAGTCGTCGTATAAAGTAAAATATCCAAGTACAAGTAAACTGAAATGTAAAACTGGATACATGTCCAGTTACAAAATGATGTAGTCTAATACATGACTATACTAAGTATCCCAAGTGACTACGCAAACTAGACGAGTCTCCCCGCAGGAACATCCTCGCATGGCAAAACCGGGTCCTCGCAGTGACTCCATAATATGAATCACAGAGCAACTCTTCCTCAGTAAGTATACCTACAACGTTATCCTGTCAGGACGGGAGCAAGTACAACCTCTACAACTAAAGTACTGAACATATAATGAAAGAGATGTACAACAAGGATCATGGTGTGATAAGTCTATAAAACAGGAAATACTGGAAACATGTCATCATGGTACAACTGGGATCACAGTATCATAGTAACATAGGGAACATGGCATCTATCTCATGTCGTATCACAATCTTGTCATCATAATCTATCATGGCAAGGATACATATGTCATAGAGACAGATGTATATGTAATATTTAAAACTGTAGCAGGTACGTGATCGGTCAAATAAATATACAATGTGCTGTGGCACATAATAAAATGTACTTTCGTACAAGTGATAGGGCGAATAGATGTACATACGCACAAATCTGCCTTGGTATAAAGCCTACGGCAAGGTATGCATATAAAATGTGACCAAGCTCGCTACTATAGGGGGGGTCGTGATCACGTACAATACTATCAGTTTCCCCATAACCCATATTCTAATCATGTGAGAGATACAGCAAGACTGTTCTAAGCATGGTAGTAATGGAAAGTACAACATGTGACGTTTTAACTTGCTACCCCAAGGATCGGCATTTAACATGGTTAATACATGTTCTAGCATTAAAAGACAGTAAATGAGTTTGTAGATGTACTTGCCTCTAGCAAAACAAGCTGCGATAAAAGTGCTATGGATGTCCGGTAACTCGTCACTGTAGAAATACATACATAAACTTAGCTTTTATACTAAGCTAAAACACTAGGACACTAATTGGTGCGACACGACTTGTGACTGGGCACCTAGCCAAAATGATGACTTGGCATAGGAGACCAATGTGGGGTGACACACTATGTTAACTAACTTTCTAGGGTCTTTACACTAGTGAGGGATGGGGTTCAGCACGTCTAAAACTCCAAATAACACAAAAGCTACAAGTCGTAATTAATCAATAAATAAATCAAAAGATCATTGTGTTCTAACAATTTTTAGAGATAGGCAAAAAGCCTAGTTTTGCATAAAACAAAGTACCAAAACGATCCTTGCTAACCATAGAAATTTATTATAATTTTTCTGGAATTTATTAACCAGTACAAATATTTTATAAAAAACAGTTTTCCTAAGTATACAGAAAATGAGTTTTGGTTTCATATGCCAAACTAGTGGCAAAACAGTAAATTAAATACTACAAAAATTATACTAAATTAGCTAACTTAACATAGTATCTAAAAACTATTTTTCCATAATTTTAGCAATACTTGAAGTATTTTTAGAAAATCAAAAACAGCAATGCACACAATAATTAATTATCTGCGTATTTTGTCCATGTATATAATTTGAACCAAAGTTCAAATACAGGATCTAAGGCCATGAATCAAGTCCAATATGACTTGTACAGGTCTTGAATGTGTGAAAACACATTTGAGCCCAAATACCCATGCTAGGCTTGGACACCAAATGGTTGCAGTAATTTAAATATACTAAAAATACAATTTGGTAATAGTACAAAAATAATATTAATATTTAAATAAAGTTCAAAATAAATATATACATACGTATGTTGAAAGTACATATATCTATGTATAGGGAAAATACTTAATTGTAAAGTATCTATATATATATACAAATATATATATATACAAGAAAATTCTTATTTATAAAGTGTATATATATATATATAATATATATACACATAAAAATATATACATATATACAAACATATATACATAAAATTTACTAACTATAAAGTATATATACATATATATAAAATACTGTTAAAAACAGTATACATATATATATACATACATTAATACATATATACATATACATATATATATAAATATATATACAAAACAAAAGGAAAAAGAAAAGAAAAAAAACCAGAAAAGAGAACAGAAAGGGGGGCTCGAACTCGAGCCAACAGAGCCGGGGGGGTGTTTAATCGGGTCGGGCTGGCCAGGGGGTCAGCCCGAGCTCAGTGTTAGGGTTAGAGGTTAGGTTTGTTTTATTTAGTTTAGAATGGTTTATATATAAAAAAAAATAATCCTGTGTCCTGACAGTTAGGGACACAGGAGTCCATGTGTCGGGTTGATTTACGACACGCACGACACGTATTTGCCGTGTCCACACTCACCAATAGAGTCTTCGGGTGCTGGCGTGTCATATACGTGAAATCGAGACACAGTAGGACACAGGAGTCAAAGAGACACGTACGTGTCCAAGTCGAGCGTGCTTTAGAGGCGGCGACTGGGCGGAGGAGACATCGTGGCGGTGGCGCGTGGGTGGCGCTGGGTTCGTCTCAGCGCGGCGAACCTATCGGTGGTGGTTGCGGGCGGTGGTGCTCGGCGTAGGGGCGGCGCCGGGGGTCTCGCCGGAGTTAGGGTTTAGGTGTAGGGAAGTGGGGAAGAAGGGGGTCGTCGGTGGCTGTGGGGAAGTTTAGGGTTAGGGTTTAGGTCGAGGGAGGAGTGGGGGATTTTATATAGGGTTTTTGTGGCGGTCGGGCAGCCGGGAAAGGCGGAGGGGGCAGCGTCGGTCGGTCGGGGCAGTCGTCGGGGGTGGGTGAGAGGTGGAGGAGAGAGAGAGTGACGTGGGGGGGGGGGGGGGTTTGGGTAATTAGCAGTAGGGCCCCCATAGTTTAGGAATTTACATAATAGGTTTTCCTAGGGCTAAATGCAAATTAGGATTTGCATTCCTTAATTAAAACAATTAATAATTTTACAAACTAATATACTAACAATTTTAATAATTGCAAAACACTATTAAAACAATTCAAAAAATTATAAAATGCTATTAAAACATTTAAATAAATTGCAAAATAATATTTAAACAATCTAATTAATTACAAAAATCAATAAAAACATTTTAGAAAATTACAAAATGATATTTTTTTTGTATTTTAAAACTCATTTAAAATTCATTTAAAAATTCTAGAAAATTCCTAAAATCATATTAAATTATTTTAAAACCAATAATGACATTTAATAATTAATTAACACTAGTTTAAAAAATTTTGAAAATCAGGGGCTTACAAGACTTGATCTTCCTGCCTTTGGTTCTGGAGGCAGAGCGTACCTCCGATTGAGTAACCTCGGAGACAAGATCAGGGTGAACCCATAAGATCTCTCCCCGAGATGTGGTGAGTGGGATGAGTCCACTCACGTTGTCACGAGTAGGTGGTAAGTTAACCACCTCCATTGTCGCCTTAGGGATGGGGACGACGCCATCTTGTGTTGTAGTTGGCGGCAAGGTGCCGAACTGGAGTGACACCACGTTGGCCGAAACCGTCTTCTCTTCGTAGTCGACGGAGATAACATCCGCATTGATCATGCGCTGGATGTAGTTTTTGAGGACGTAGCAGTCCTTGGTTGGGTGTCCGACAAACCAATGGTAGTGACAGTACCTCGAATTGTCCACTTTTCCAACCTCGTCGGGACGCTTCGGGTCCGGCAACTTGATCTTGTCACCCTGCTTCAGTATCTTAAAGAGTTGCAGGGTGTCTTCATCGTTGAAAGAATACACCTCCTTTGGCCTTGGTGCAAGTGGAGGCTTCTGAGTAGGCGCTGATGCACCTTTCGAGGCATTGACAGTCAATGCCTGTTTTCCCTTCGTCTCTCGTCCGGGGTTGTTGGCTGCATGTCATTTTCCCTTGTCCTCAAAGGCAGGGAAACTAACTCCCAGAAGGCGAGCATTGGACGCCTTCTTTTCTGCTGCTTCTGCTTCGATGATCAAGGAACTCCAATCGGGAGGAGAAGTAGAGTTGAGCCAGAGTTTGACTGCAGGCAGCATGTTCATGCTGCAGGAGGAGAGGAGTGCATGTTCTGGCATGCCCGGGGGCAGTCTGAAGCAGGCCTGTCGGAAGCGTTCGATGAATACCCGAACTGTTTCCTTCTCCTTCTGGCGTATCTCTATGAGGGACGCCATTGTCATGTCCTTCCCGCCGTCGTAGAAACGGTCGAGGAAAAGGCGCGTCAAGTCGTCGAAGGAAGATATGGAATTGTCGTGGAGGCTGCAATACCAGTCGTACGCCACTCCTTTCAGTGCACCGACAAATATGCTGGTGAGTAGCGCGTCCTCCTTCGAAAGATGTCCCGTTTGGGACTGAAAGTACGTCAGATAGCGACGCGGAGAGTCCTTCCCGTCGTATGGCGTCAATGTTTGTGGTTTATATTTAGGAGGATAAACCACTTTGTTCCATTCGAGGGAATAAGGTTGGGGGATGCCCATTTTTTTGGCGCTCCTCTTGTCTATTCTTGGACTCAAAGCGCTCGCACAAGTCCCTGATCATCTCGACCACGTCTTCCGTGGAGCTGGGAGTCGGGGAAGGTGGTACCACCTGGAGTTGAGCATTTGAGGGCTCCGACGTCCGAGGGGCTTCGCGGCGATCCGTATCCAAGGATACCCATTGAGGGGGTACACTTGACTCTCCATTGGCCCCTGGGCCGGGACCAGTAGAAGGTGTCCTGACCAAAGCTGACAGTATCTCAAACACTGCTTGAGTCAGTGTTTGCATGGAGGTATAGAGGGTTTTGAGTCCTCCCTCCAGGGTATCCATGCGCTGGACGAGGTCCGCTGGTGGCGCATCCGACTCGGTGTCACCCCCAGTCATGTAGACTGTCATGACACGGCTGGAGTCGGATGGCTCGGTTGAGGCTTCGCTTTCAGCCTCACTCTCCTGTAGAGGAGTTGTTGTTCCCGGAGCTTCGTCTTGGCTATCCCCAGCTATATTCCGGAGGACTTCTTCGTCTTCGAGACTCGGATCCGCAGGGGCTAGACTACCCCCAGCTAAGTTTTGGAGGACGCCCTCGTCTTCTTGAAGGACCAGGGGCTAGACGACCCCCAGCTACGTCGGGGAGGCTGACTTCGCCTCGAGGATGAAGATCCACCCCAGCTGTGCTTTGGAGGACACCTTCATTTTCGGAAGGAGGATCAACAAGGGCTTGACTACCCCCAGCTTCCTCCAAGATCTTCTTCCTCTCCCGAGTGCCTTCGAACACTCCGGAGGACGAGACGGTTGTCTTGGTTTTCCTCGGCTGGCTCTTGGACGAGGAATTGCCAGTCGTCTTTCGGAATGACGAGTAGTTAGAGATTACATTGCATGAAGCAACCTTTAGTTCTGGCTCCTCTTTTGTTGACACCTTCTTTCCGAGGCGACGTCGGAGGGGTGTCGATGATTGCAGCCGCTGAAACACCGACTGTCTTGGTGGGACTGCTGACTTGCAACAGCAGTTGATGGTGACTATGGCACAAGTGTGCCCTGTGAGGGACGCATCGTGCTTGTCAGTCGACTCTCCTGATCGACGATTGTGAGTGATCACGTTACGCAGATCGTTGGAGGAGAGTGCCACCTTCGCACCCCCTTCAGGTGCATGGCAAGGCCAAGCGCCGGGGTGGTCAAGTGAATGCTGCGCCCCCTGATCCAACACCAAACAGGCGCTCAGATCAGTAGTGGGGGAACAATATTTAAAGTGACTTGAACGAACCTCAGACGTACAACCAGAGGAGGCGCGGGAGTTCAAGACCACTGGGTTTGCCTTACTCGACTTGGTTGCAAACGCAACAGGTGCGCCCAAGCGAGACAAGGACTTTGAAGGTCGGCTCGTTTCTGACGCAGAAGCACCTGAGTCGAACTTATACATCTTACCATCAGCACGCGCATGATTGTGAGTGCATGCTTCTGGTTTGCTGCTGGCATAGCACGTTTGGGGCGCATGGCCCGTGCTGCCATGGACTTCTTCGTACTAGGCCGCTGGGGCGCGTAGTACTCAGAATCCAAATTCTCTTCGCCACTACAGCGAGTGAGTCTGTCAAAGACAGAGACCTTCTGTGGCGCATCGGAGGTGATGTGCGGGGCATTAGCTGCGCCCCTGCTCCATCGATGCATCTTCCTCGCCTGAGAGGGAGATGGCTGGGGAATGTGGTCAGCCGCACGTTTTCCCGAGAGATGCGCTGCACCGGTGGGCGCATCTTGGTTGCTGAGGACGTCAGCAGGAAGGGAAGGCTGGATCGGCGCATCCCCTTCGGTGGTGGTGCCAGAGACGTCGACCTTGCGCACCCAGATTTGGCTAGCCTTCTTCGGCTTCGGCAGCCGCTTCGAAGGACTCGTACTGCCTTCAGAAATGAACTCCTCATACGCCTGTTGATTGAGGCGTACGACCAGCGTCTTGTGGGAGGAGTCCACCTTCACGTTGTCAGATTGCGACACAGCTTTCTCGGTGGAGGAGAAAGAGGTCCCCAGCAGAGTCGCCAGCTTGTTTGCCATTAAAATTATTTGATTGCAAATTTCAATACAAATAGAACAGTGTTACAATATAGGACTTAGACGTAGTCCTAGGAGTACACTTTTGTTTAATCTGGGTCCCTTGTGCCGATGGAGTGAGTGGTAATGCGTTGACTCCGTTGACGATCTGACGACGGTTATCGGTTCTCTGAAGGTTTGGATTGCTCTGGGTGCTGGAGCTTGCTGAGAGGAGGAAGACGTTGAGTGTCTGTATCTACCTCTCTGGTGGTGCAAAGTCTCTGTGTGTTTTTTGTATATCCTCTGCGTCTTCTGTGCCTGGGTGAGAAGAAAATGATCCCTCTATTTATAGTTTTGCAGGCTGGCTGCTCATGCGCGCATGTAGGATGCGTCGGTACGTGGGGACGCCACGTGGTGATTACTGGTGGAGGCGTATGGACGATGCGCCCTAATCGAAGGGTAGACTTCTTCACGTTGGTGTTGTGAGCCGGCACGTAGCAAAGGAGAAGATCTTTCTGTTGCTGAGATCTTGGGTGAATCGAGTCAAAGGACACGTGTCATCGGCCCATGGCTCGGAGATCTCGGATTTGGTGGGGAATGATCAGGCGAGATGCGCCTTGGATCGGGCGCATGAGGAGGCTGCGGTTCATAACCTTTAGGAGTTTCGAACCATTCTGGGCGCATGGCTTTTGAGGAGCATGCAGGCGACTTTCCTTCTGTCTTTTGGGATCAGAGAACAGTCTGGGGCGCATGGCTTTTGAGGCGCATGCAGATTTGGGCGCATGGCTGCGGAGGCGCATGCGAGTGGTTGGATGGCCACATGGCAGCAGCCATCGGTGGAGAAGTAATGATGATGCTGACGTTGCCGATGCTTCGTCTTCTGAAAAAGCTGTCAACTGTTCAGACTTTGGGAGGTGTGCTGCCAACTCTGTCAGTTCAGCATTTAATGTTGGTGACATTCGATGGACAGCTGAGTGGGCGCGTCGATTGACGTTCCACTAGGCGTATGGGGACGCACGGGGGCGCATCCCCTATGAGGCGCTTGGTGTTTGTGATGCGCTTGATGTTGAGGGGCGCGTCTGTATGATGCACCTGATGTCGGAGGGCGCGTCGGGGTGATGCGCTATCTGGCCGGCGCATCTGATACGTCTTTAATGATGCGGCTGTTACGTTCTTCGAGTGCTTTAAATAGCCGTTTGGCTGAATTCGAGGCATCCGGTTCATCATTTAATGCAAATTCATTGCACGGAATTCGGAGAGCCATCCACTTGGCGCGTGGGTTTGATTTGCCCGGCCTATAAACAGTGGCATGGAGAGAGGGTTTGCTTCTCGTTCTCTCACGTACTTCCGATATGAACTTGTGTATTCGAGTGCGCTCTGTTGACGAAGTACTCCCGAGGGTAAAGATGCAACGCCGTGTCTTTGTTGATGCACTTGAAGGTGACTGTTACATCCAAAAGATGGAGTCGAGGGCTTCCGAGACGGGCGGAAGGTGCCTGTTGCATCCAAAGATAGGGATGCTCGGGCCTCGTTTCCGTTATTCCGGAAGAGCCGTAGATCGGAATGGCGGTGCTAGGCTCTTTCTTCCTTCAAAGTAGGCGTTGCCCATTCTGGTTGTGTTGAAAGCTGCTCCTTTAGCCGCGATTTCGATCACGGTCTTCCTTCGCCTTTGGAGGCTCTTTCGAAGCCTCCCCTGGCCACAGATTTGTGGTGCTCTTCTCTTCCTTGGTTCCAGCCAGAGGGTTAAATGCTTCATTAGTCGAAGCACTTATCAGGTGAGCCTGGCTGGAAGAGCGGCACATAACTGAGCTGCTGAAGGGATGCATATAACTGGGGATGCGCATAACTGAGCTGCTGAAAGGATGCGCCCTGCTGAGTGCGCATGGCGGGATGCGCCTGGTTGAAGGCGCATGGTGGCTGCTGCACCTGACTGGAGGCACATGGTGGTTGCTGGCTGTAGACTTAGGGTCTTTTGTACCACCTTTTCGAGACATGTAATAGACTTTTATATGTAATAAAAAGTCCTCTTTCAAATGTCTATATTTGTTGGTTTTGTTTGTGAAGTATTTGTCCGAGCTCTGGCACATGTAGTGTCTGGCGTATAGGATTTTTGGCTCTGAAATTCCATGCTTCTACACGCCACACCCTATCATTAGGGAGTTTATGGATGTATTCCCAGAGGATCTTCCAGGACTTCCGCCTGACAGAGATGTGGAGTTCACTATAGATTTAGTACCGGGTTCATCACCAGTATCCCGGGCTTGGTATAGAGTGAACCCCAAGGAGGCGGTAGAGATGAAAGAGCAGATTGATGACCTGTTGAAAAAGGGTTTCATTCGATCTAGTGTTTCTCCATGGGGAGCGCCAGTGCTCTTTGTGCCTAAGAAGGTTGGTACAGTTCGGTTGTGTATTGACTACCGGGCGTTGAATACCATCACCATTAAGAATAAATATCCTCTGCCCAGGATAGATGATTTGTTCGATCAGTTGAGTGTAGCGAAAGTATTTTCCAGGATAGATTTGAGATCCGGGTACCACCAGGTAAAGGTCAGGACAGCAGACATCCAGAAGACGGCATTTAACATGAAGTACGGGCAGTACGAGTTTCTGGTGATGCCATTTGGTCTCACAAATGCGCCAGCTGTCTTTATGAATTTGATGAATAAGACATTTCACCAGTATCTGGATAAGTTCGTCGTAGTGTTTATCGACGACATCCTGATATACTCAAAGACGCCGGAGGAGCATGCAGAGCACTTGCGGACAGTTTTGGAGATTCTGAGGCAGGAGAGATTATATGCCAAATTGTGAGTTCTTTTTAGACCGAGTGGAGTTTATCGGCCATGTAGTTACTGGAGAGGGAATCTCGGTGGATCCCAGGAAGATTGCTGCAGTTGAGACATGGAAGGCTCCGACGTCAGTTTCAAAGATCAGGAGCTTTTTGGGTTTAGCAGGCTATTATAGGAAGTTCGTCCAGGACTTTGCTAGGATAGCTGAACCCATGACGAAGCTGACGCGAAAGGATGCAGAGTACATTTGGTCAGAGGACTGCCAGGCAGCGTTTGAGGAGCTGAAGAGGAGGCTGACAACCGCTCCAGTTCTGACATTACCTTCAGGTTCTGGAGGTTTCACCATATACAGCGATGCTTCGGGAAAGGGGCTAGGATGTGTCCTACAGCAGCATGGGAAAGTGATTGCTTATGCATCTAGGCAATTACGGACGCATGAGCGGAACTATCCTACCTATGACCTAGAGTTAGCTGCGGTGATCTTTGCACTCAAGTTATGGAAACATTACTTATACGGAGAGCGTGTGGAAATCTTTACTGACCACAAGAGCTTGAAGTATGTGTTCACGCAGAAAGAGCTGAACATGAGGCAAAGGCGATGGTTGGAGTTGATGAAGGACTTCGACATCGATTTACTGTATCACCCCAGAAAGGCAAATGTGGTGGCGGATGCGCTGAGCAGGCATCCGATGGCATGGTATCTGATGATAGATCGGCATTTGCGAGAAGATCTGGAGAAGCTCGGTATCGAGATAGTTCGGCCAGGATCAGTGATACAGATGATGGCGCTTGACATTCAGTCAGGTTTGATGGAGCAGATCAGGAAGGTACAGTCTACAGATGAGAGCCTTCGCAGACTTCGAGCCCAGGCTTTAGCTGGATTGCTGGATGACTTCACCGTAGCAGATGATGGATCCTTGAGGCATGGCAGCCGATTGTGCGTGCCGAAGGGAGAGCTGATAGAGGCAGTCTTGCAGGAGGCGCACCGATCGAGATATTCTATTCACCCTGGTGCTAACAAGATGTACCGTGACTTACGGGAACATCTTTGGTGGCACGGGATGAAGAGAGATGTATCACATTTCATTTCGAGATGCCTAGTTTGCCAACAGGTCAAGGCGGAGCGCCAGAGGCTAGCTGGTCTGTTGCAGCCATTACCCATTCCCGAGTGGATGTGGGAACACATTACGATGGACTTCGTCTCAGGGCTTCCTCGTTCCCAAGGAGGAAAGGATGCCATTTGGGTCATCGTGGACAGGTTGACGAAGTGTGCGCACTTCATACCCTTCAAGGTGGGGCTTTCCACCGAGAAGTTGGCGGAGCTATACATGCAGCAGATAGTTCGCTTGCACGGAGTACCAGTGAGCATCGTGTCGGACCGAGACAGCAGATTCACGTCCCACTACTGGAGGAGCTTGCAGGAGGAGTTGGGCAGTCGGCTCATGTTCAGTACGGCGTACCACCCGCAGACAGATGGACAGTCCGAGAGGACGATACAGACGCTAGAGGACATGCTGAGGACTTGTGTGCTGGACTTTGGCGGATCATGGGAGAGCCATCTGCACTTGGTAGAGTTTTCATACAACAATAGCTACCAAGCCAGTATCGGTATGTCTCCTTTCGAGGCACTTTATGGACGACGATACCGTACACCGCTCTTTTGG
The DNA here is from genome assembly GCA_029216955.1 of Iris pallida. Taxonomy (NCBI): domain Eukaryota; kingdom Viridiplantae; phylum Streptophyta; class Magnoliopsida; order Asparagales; family Iridaceae; genus Iris; species Iris pallida. Next base: position 55,767 of record JANAVB010015977.1, read on the forward strand.
GATGATATTGGGAAAAGAGTTATGCTTGGGCCAGAGATGATCACGGATGCAGCAGAGAAGGTCGGGATGATCAGAGACAGGCTCAGAGTAGCTCAGGATAGGCAGAAACACTGGGCCGATGCTAGTCGCAAACCGATGGAGTTCGCTGACAGAGATATGGTGCTAGTGAAGATATCACCTACTAGAGGGACGATCCGGTTCGGAGAAGGAGGGAAGCTGAGTCCCAGATACATCGGGCCGTTCGAGATACTTGGCAGGATCGGAGAGGTAGCTTACAGGGTTGCACTTCCACCCAACCTAGTAGGAGTTCACGATGTCTTTCACGTATCCCAGCTGAGGAGATATGTTCCGAACCCCAGCCATGTGCTAGATCATTCAGAGTTGGAGATCGGACCGAGCCTTGCAGTTACTGAGCAACCAGTGGAGATATTGGACAGGAGGGAGAAGAGGCTGTGGAACAAGATTATACCCTTAGTACGAGTAGCTTGGAGCCGTCACTCTCCGGGTGAATATACTTGGGAGAGGGAGTCGGACATGCGGGAGAGATATCCTTACTTGTTCGACCCAACCGCTGCGAGAGAACGACCCGTTCCCGCTTGATACCTTAGAGGTTAGTTTCGATCGTAGCCTTAGTCATTTGTTGTATTTCTTGTTATGTTAGAAAATTGTAGGGTCTTCAATCCTTGTGAATTTCGAGGACGAAATTTTTCAAGGAGGGAAGACTTGTCAGTCCCTGTTTTTCAAATTTAATTCAATTAGTGTTAGTTAGTTGCTAATGACCTATTTAGCTTTAAAATAATTTATTATGATTTTTAGGAATTTTTCCAGAATTTTTAGATAATTTTAAATAGTTTTTAAGTTAAAATATATCATTTTGTAATTAACTGAAATGTTTTAATAGCATTTTGTAATATTTAGATTTATTTTAATATTAGTTTGTAATTAATTGAATTGTTTTAATTACAGTTTGCAAACTGTTATTTGCAAACTGATAGGATTTGGACCTATCTGTAAATACCTAAATCCTAGGGACCTAACCGCAAAACCCATTTTCACCCACCCGACGACCGGCCAGCTGTTCCCCGACGACCACCGACTTCTCTACCATTTCCGGCCAGCATGACGACAACCGACCTCCTAACCCTATAAATAGGACCCCCAGACCAAACCCTAACTCTAGCACACCACCACGACCACCCCGACCCCCTTCTTCCCCGACGAGAACCCATTTCCCCTTCGTCTGAACCCTAGCTCCGACCACAACCCACCGCCACTTCCACAACAACTATCACCATCATCCACCACCACCACTAGACGCGCCACACCGAGCTGAGTCCAGCGCCACCCGAGCGCCGCGTCCCCGACGCCCCTAGCCGCCGTCAGCATACTCGATGACCCGCAGTTCGCCGAACATGTAAGTAACACCCTAAAACTGTGTCTGTGTGTCCCAGTCTCATACATACGACTCGCCGTGTCATGATGATCCTAGGGTAAGTCTGGACACGAAAGACTCGACCCGTGCGTGCGTTCATAGTACGGACACGAGACTCGTGTGTCCTTAACTGTCAGGACACCGAGATAGTTTTTTATCGGTTTAAAACCCATTCACCTAAACCTAAATAACATAAACCCAAACCCTACCCCTAACACACAGCTCGGCTGACCCCCTTGGCCAGCCCGACCGAGCCCAAGAACCGACCCCCCTGGGCCGATTCGAACCCCCTCCCTCGTTTTTGTTTCTTTTTTGATTTCTTTTT